>PVJS01024715.1:0-28452 GCA_004027185.1 Glis glis
GAGAGGGGAGAGGAGAGAGGAGAGAGGAGAGAGGAGAGAGAGAGAGAGAGAGAGAGAGAGAGAGATCACGCGCATGCGCGCTGAGGTTGGCCGCGAACCCGGAAACTCCGGCCTCCGCCTCCCAAAGTACTGGGATTACAAGCGTGCGCCACCACGCCCGGCAGAAGCATACATTATTGACCAAGTCACTGTGGACAGCTGAAGCTAAATCTTGCTGGGATCTTCTGAGGCGCTGCGTAGAATGACCTGAGATTTTTTTTTTTATTGTTGTTTTGTTTTGTTTTGTTTTGTTTTGTTTTGTTTTGTTTTGGGTACTGGGGATTGAAACCAAGGGCATTCTGCCTACCTCCAAGCTATACCCCCAGCCCTCTTTATTTTTTATTTTGAAAAAGGGTCTTACTAAATTGCTGAGGCTGGCCTCAAGCCCTCGACCCTCCTGTCTCAGCCTCCCAAGTACTGGGAATACAAGCCTGCACCACCATGCCTAGCTCGGAGTTGTCCTTTTGAGGGATAGAGGGATAGAGGAAGGGAATATTTATTCATCATCACCTGTCTTCCTTTGGTCCTGTGGGTGGCTCGACCCCCTCACGCTTTCAAGTCTGAGCACACAATTTCCCACTAATGGGAGTCCATGGCAGAAGCAGGAAAGCCCCAGGGTGGAAACACAGAGATAAGTGCTATACCGAAAACAAGGTGCTGCTGGGTTGTACCTGTAGGAAACTGGTTGGCATAGCAACAGCTAGAATGAAAAGATGAGTAAAGTAGATATGAGATGAGGTATCCAATGGTCCTCTACATTAAGGGTTGCTGTAAGGATTAAATGCAGCAATGTGTCTAATACATGGTGAAGATTTTTAAAAATCATTATTTTGTTTTTTGCTATTACTAATATCTGTCCTTATATCACATGTTTAACATAGTGTTTAATATTTAGGCAACTTATAATATATCTTTGATGGCCTGCAAGCTGAATGGATGGAAAGAAGGAAAGACAGGTGGATAGACAGATGGGTGATTAAGTGGAGGGATGGACAAAAAGAAACAAACACACAACTCCAGGTTCCAAAGTACCAAAGAATTTTCTCATTAAAAAAACACAAGTTCCTCTCTGATTAATAAATCAAGTAGTCAAATGTAGGTAGCTCTGAGGCCCTGGATGAATATAATAAAATACAGGGCTAGCACCTAAGATTAATACTTTTTTAGTCTAACTGGTTGGTTTTTTTCTCTTCTTACTATTACAACCAAGGTTAGAAAAGATTTCTTCAATTCTCTTAGCATTTCCGTTGCCCTAGGCATTTCTGCGATTCAGATCTCAGCTATTGTACAGTGGCCGTGAGTAAATTAGGGCCCTTATGGTGTGTTCTGCTGGAAGCAAATCAACTTCCAACCCTAGAGTGAAATATTTCCTTCTTAAGACCCATGTGCACTCTGCGCTTGCCCTGATTCTGGGGTACGGGATTACAGGTAGCGAGGTGCCAATAAATCTTTGGAAAGAAAGAATGTTTGTGCTTCCTCAAGTTGTGCTCACCATCGTCATGTTAAATAAACACTCCATGCTTCACTAGATACATACTAGACTGCACCCCCTAAGCAAAAAATTACTATTCCTGACCTCAGTCAATTTGCATTCTCTTTGAAGAGATAGTCTAGGTACACAAAAATAAATAATGTTGCTAGGCGACTTATCACCAGAGCCCATTGAACTTCTTCAAGTTCAGGGTAGGCAAAAGTACTCCAAGATAGGGTAGCTCCTCCCTTGTTCCTGATAGAACAGCTCGGGCCTGGAAGGGAGTGTGGGCCATGGCTGCTTTGAACTCATGCAGAGAGACGATTCCAGGCAAGAAGGATGATGTGGAACGAAAGCTTGGGACTTTCAGGGAGCTCAGGCCAGGGGCTTCCAAGTGGATGAGCTGCAAAAGGAGAAGAAAAAGCATTAGTGTTCTCCCATTCATCACAGCTCCAGGAAGGGCTGCTGCTACCCAGAGCGGCGCCAGACCACCTATTTGTGATCTGGTGGCTAGTGTGCCAAGAACAACTTCATTTGGAGCTGAGGCTAGTGAGATCACACTTGGCTAACTTTCCTATAGCCAGATCGCAGTGGGAGGATGCTCTCTGGAAGAGTGTTGAGAAATAAAGTCACTCTTCTCTTAGTGTTTTAACCCTCTGCTTCCCATCTTCCCAGCTTCTGCTGGTCTGCAGTGGAAAGAGTATCCTCTTAGGTTCCTCAGGTATCCATCTGTTCCATCAACAAATATTTATCGAGAGCCTTCTTCGTGCTAGGCTGTGTGCTGGGCACTGGGAGTCAATGGTGAGCAACTATGATAAATGTGGAGTTTCAAGATGTGTAACTGAGAATCACCTAGTCAGAGAGGTGGGGAGGGGGGCAAAGAAGTGACTCTCAAGCCAAGATCTGAAGGACAGCAGATGGTTTAGCATCAACTGAGTGAAAACATGGAGGAAGGTCATTCCAGAAAGGGCAGAGCTCATCCAGTGTCCTTGTGGTGTAACAGAATGGGACTCATTTGAGGAACCAAGAGAAGGCCCACGAGACCAGGACAGAGAGACCAAGGGGACCAGAGGAAGAGCTTGGAGGAAAGGCACAGCCTCACAAGGCAGGACCCCGTGGTCCATGCCATGAAGTTTTGCCTTTAGCTTAAGAGTGACAAGGAGCTAGCTGGACATGATGGTGCATACCTGTAATCCCAGTACTTGGAGGTTGAGAAAAGAGGATTACAGGTTCAAGGCCAGCTTCAGCAATTTAGTGAGACCTTCAGACCTTGAAACAGACCCTGTTTCAAGATAAAAATAAAATAGGACTGGGGGTGTATCTCAGAGGTAGAATGCCCCTGGGTTCAATCCCCAGTACCAGAGAGAGAGAGGGAGAGAGAGAGAGAGGAGAGCGAGAGATTGGTGAGGAGTCATGAGTGACCTGAGCGAGGGTCATTCTTGTGATTCCACAGGGTTGGCTGCCAGACTGGAGTGGAGTTAGTACAAGTTTTGCTGGTGTTAGAAAGCTCAGGTATCAGACTTTGTGACAGCAAAATTTAAATTTAAACATTTTTCCAAATTAGATGTTGGAACACTTAGCTGCTATAACAGAGATGTAAAATAATAGCGATTTCGGTTTCTGTCTTTCTCTAAGGCGAGCATGATGGCTCCACACTAGGGATTGGGTCCTGTCTGTCCTGTTACTCTCGTCCTTACAGTCCAAGACACTCTGCCACCACTGGTTGGCATTCCGGTCATCAGGGAAGGTGAAAGGGGACAGAGAAGTGTATGGCCATCCTTTTGAAGAGCACAACCTAGATATTGAACATACTACTTCTGATCTCATCCCATTATCCAGAATTACTCTTTTGGCCTCTCATAGTTACAAGAGATGCTGGGAAATGTAATCTTTCTACTAAATATCCCTGTACCTGCAGCCAAAAAGTCTCCCTCTTCTCTCGCAAAGGACAAAATGAATACTGGGGGAAGTTGGCAGTCTCTGTCATTACAGCCCTCACCGATCTACTGGGACCAGACCAATTAATGCAGATTTGCAATCATTCAATGAGCACCTACTATTTGCCATGCACTGCGCCAAGTGTGGAGGTCATAAAGATGAACGAGACACAGTCACTACTCTCAGGTAGCTCACAGCACAACGCAATGGAGCTTGAATGTGGGTCCTCATTAGGGTCACATGGGGAGGTATCAAGTACCTCTCAACACTCAGGTCTCATCTCTTCCTAATTAAATTGGAATCTCCGAGTGTGACACCCAATTACTGATAGGTCTTAAAACTCCCCAGGGGTTTCCAAAGTTGTCACTACTGGTTTAGTGGAAGAGAAAGAGAGATTCTGACGGAGAAAAGTGCAATCCTCCATGGGAACAGAATGAAGTTCAAATAGACAGAGGTCATCGGAGAAGCCTGCACAAGAGGCGACACATGAGCAGAGTCCAAGAAGAGAGCGTGGTGGGGAAGGGCATGCTGGCAGAGGTGCTTGTACAAAGGCCTGGATCCGTGAACCATTTTGGAAACTTTAAAATTAATAGAAATCTTTTCCCTAAGTTATACTAGGCCATCGAATGGCTCAGAGCCTGCTCATAGCACCTGAAAGCAACTTCCAATCTGCAAATGACTAAATATTTACTATCTTATACTTATTCCCCTACCATTGCCTATAAACACTTGGTCTTGGAGGTTCCCGGGGTACCCTAGCTATGGGATGATGTGGCAGGGTGTCTTTCTGATGAAGCACAGTAAGAACACCAACCAAATAGAATGCATGCCAGCTGGGACACGGGTCCTGGAGATCCTCTGCTGTGTCCAGTTTTAACCCTTCAGTTGCTGAAACATGGGGAGGTCCAGAGGCTGGAGGAGGGCGCCCTAATGGTTGGGCTGAGAAGGCCATGTTGGCTGGGATGCACTCTATGGGCTCAGACATTTTAGCAAACACTATGACCATATAATTTGCCCTGGGCAAAGTGCCCCATGGAGCACCAGAAAGCCAGCTGTTACCCTAGTCACATGCAGGATGTCAGTGATGCTAAGGCAAAGGACAGAGGTGACAAGATGGAACCCTAAGGTATTCCACGAGCGGGGGAAGGAAACATAGGACAAGAGTAATGGGAGAGAGGAAGACATCACAGAAGTCAAGGGACAAAATGGAGAGCCGTGAAATGCTATAGCCTACAGAGGTTCCTGGCATCGAATCATTTGATAGGGTTTCTCTGCAGTCCCCTTCAGTCCTGTCTAGTTTTTGACCCATGCTGAGGTGGTACAAAATGGCAAGACTCAGTCTTCACGTGGGCAGAGCTTTCTCGCTCAATCGATAATTTCTCAGGAGAGTGCAGTGAAGCCAGGAATGTTCTGAACATGGCTGTCACCCCTGAATGCTCACAGCTGGCCCAGGAGAGGAAGGGCCAGGCAAGAGCTACTTATGTAGGGCTTGGCTCTGGCCCCTTCTCCAAAACGAGAAGTGGACAATAGGAGGCCATTGTGTCTCCAATCAACTCTCAATTATCCAGGGGCAGATTCTCTACTCTGTGGGTCCCCCCTACTCCCTTTGAGTTCCCTCCAGCTGTCTGCCCTTTGACCGCGTTCCTGCCCATCAGAGCCAAAGTCAGAGGGTGGGCAGGTGGAGGAAGGGGGAGGAAGTAAAACTCAGATCAGTCATTTTATGGCTGTTCCTTAGACATTCTTGCAAAGGGAGAAGAATCGTCAGTTAAACCAACATGTGGTTTATTTGGGGTTTTCATTTATCAGGACTCTGCCTCATCCTTCATTAGCATGGATAATTGGTAATTGGTTAAGTGATATTTATTCAATCTGTGGCGCCTCTGCTATTGTATCTGCCTTGTTTCATTTAAAAAATAGTCTGCATTAGCAAAAGCTATATTGAAATGCTTTTCTTAATGCACTTAGGGCTCTGCTATTTTAGCATAAAACTTGCATCTGTATTCCTTCTTTGGGGGGGTGAGGGGGCTGGAAGTAGTTGTAACCATAGAATGTGGGGTTCATATCATTACACTGGAATATGGAAGCAAATGCCTTGCAGTTACATTTATGTCGCTCTCAGGGATAAGCGACCCACGCCTACAGCAGGTTTGTGCTGGGGTTTCAGGGGTCTTCCCTGAGGTTTCGTGGGAGCAAAGCAAACGCAGGGGCAGCTTTCTGATTCCTCTCCTAATACTGTTCCCCTTGCTTTGGATATCTTAGGTTACTTGCCTGCATAAAACAAAGGTAATTCTTCTCCTTACTGAAGTGAAAAAAAAATTGAGCTAACTTATATTTAGACAGAAAAAAAGTCTTTATGTTTGGAGGTACCATTCAAGTTCATAGCAGCATGGAAAATGAACTCTTATAACTAGGCAGAATAGGATGGGGGAGATGACTAGGTTTTATTCCCAGGCTACAGTCTGAGGTGGGAAGATTTATATTCTAGAATTAGAAACAAAATATTCATAGTAAAATTGTGTTGTTGTGGTTTGGGTACTTTTTATTGTAGATATCCCATAGTGTTTTGATTTGTTTAGAGTTGTATGTTTTCTAGAAGAATAGGGCTGGCCACAACTAACCACCAGAGAGCTAGGCTGGCCTGTGGACTGGATAAGGGCTCAGACTTTGGATTCAGAATGAACAGCCTGAGTTTGAACAGGCCTGAAGTCAGCTGTGTGGCCCATGGGTACAAATCTGCCCTCCCTGATCTGTTCCAGGACTGGATTGAAGCTGGATGTGGTGGGGCACCCCAGTAATCCCAGTACTTGGAAGTTACAACTCAAGGATCACAAGTTTGAGGCCAGCCTCAGCAACTTAGCAAGGCCCTCAGCAACTCAGTGAGACCCTGTTTCAAAATAAAAAATAAAATAGGGCTGGGGGTATAGCTCAGAGGTAGAATGCCCCTTGGTTCAATCCCCAGTACCACAAAAAAAGGACTGGGTTTGACCCCTAACTTTGCCATACATCTCCCAGCTATTAGTAACCATTTCTAAGCCTCAGTTTCATCATTTAACAAATAGGAGTAATAATAGCTCCTGCCTCTAGTGTTTGGAGATGAGATGCATGAGGGTGTTTAGCATAATACTTGGAACATAGTAAGTGCTTATAAAGGTTCAACATATTAAAGACTTGACTTTATAGCAGAGCCTAGGTGCCCTGAAAATCATCAGTGGTTGTTAAAAGGAAGTTGTGAGAAGAAGGGACTTCAAGCACATCTCCCTCAAGGTAACATACTGATCCGTTCGTTCATTGTTTCATAAATGCAGTTATGTTACCAGCCTACCTAGTGCAGCAGATAGCTGTATTTGAACCTTTGAACAAAGATGTGTCTTGGGCTAAGTTGAATTGGCAACATATATGCTTTTTAGAGGCAGATTTTGACAAAGGTCCTGAAATAGTTCATTAAACTCTTAAGATATTTCCATTTCTCAGCTGCAGTCACCTGCTAGGCATTAGCAGAAACTCAAGCAGTCTGGTAAATGGTCTGAATAGACGTTTGCCTGGTTTCACAACGTATGGAACCGCTGCCTCCTGTTTGGGCCTTGCAGAAAACATTTGGATTGCTTTAGATGTCTTACCATGCTAATTAAATAAACTATGACTAATTAAATGTCATAATGCATGATGTAAACTTGTTAATGTCAGGGGAGATCTTTAAAAACAACTATCAAGATGGGCAAATTTGTCACATGTCAACATTTTTAGTTAATTTTCGGTGGTAAATAAGCAAATTTTATTTAAGAAATTCGAAAACTGTCTGGCAATGTGATTAGGGGGGTCCTATATTTTGTGCCTGATTAGACTGTGGCCTATATGGGGGGCTGGAAAATCTCTTCTGAATAGTTAACTACCCATTTTTTTCAATTAAGCATAATGTTATGTTAACATCCTTAAAGAGGTAAATGATGGCACAGTAAATCCAATTAGAATACATACTTACAACTGGATTCTCTTGCAATTTTCAAAAAGCTGATTGCATTTTACATCTTCCCTGCTATTGTCAGAGTAGCTTTGCTACAAGCTGCTGCACCCCGCCTGGTGCCTGTGTCTCTGTGTGGTGACCTTTGCTGTAAGAGCCGCTGCAGACATCACAAACTCTCACATCAATTTGCCACAATTGGATGTGGCATCTTGCAGCTAATTTGATTTGGGAAGAAATGCACCTGGCTCTGTTTTTTCCCTATAGAATGTGGAGGGAGTTGCGAGTCCTCACAGATGCCATCTAACTGAGGAACCCGTATGCTTTTCAAGGTCTAAGCAGTTTGTCTTCATCTCCCCAAATACAACCCATTACAAAGGGAGAGGAGCTGAATTATTTAATGCAAAAATAAATTAGATTGGGGTCAGGGAGGGAGAAAGAGAAACCAAATGCACTGAAAAAAAAAATACAACTGTTGATAGAACTTCCAGTCTTCTTTCCTTAAAAGATAAGCAACCCCTTTTTATTTAGCTATTCAAGTCAACTTCCCCTTTGTTGTTATCAGATCAATTAAATACAAATTCTTTCCCCCATCAGAACTCTAAAGCAATGCTAACCTGTCAAATTCACACTATTTGAAAAGAAATACAAACACACAAATATGGTTGTATTTTTTTAAGTTTCAAACTGATTTGTGGTTGTAGAAAATTGATAAAAGGGTGATGTGCTTAATCTATTATTGATAAATTTAAGTAGATCAAAGGGCTGCTTGTTGATGGAAAAGTACAAGTCTCGGGGCCTTTTATTCAGTGACCCACATTTTATCTCAATTATGCTTCAGATATTGAAAAACAAAGTGATCAACAACAACAAATCGTGCCTTACAAATAGGATTTCCATTGACTACGTGGGGTTCTCTGAAGGCGGGGGGGGGGGGCTCTCGATGTTGCACCTTAGCTTTGATTCATGTAGGAGGCTAGTATTTTCCTGGAGAAGTTAATAATGTTAATTGTGTAGAATTTTCCAAGGGTAACTCACATCTTCTCTATGTCATATTGCTATGAAAATGTATACAATGTGGCTTATGTAAAAATAAAGTGGGAGGTATTCTTGGAAAATTAAATCAGTGTTTTGTTTTGTTTGTATTGGGGATTGAGCCCAGGGGCATTCTATCTCTGAACTATACCCCCAGCCACCCCCCACCTTTTTTTTTAAACAGGGTCCTGCGAAGTTGCTGAAAGTCTCTCTAAGTTGCTGAGGTCAGCCTCAGACCTGTGATTCTCCTGTCTCAGCCTCACAAGTACTGGAATTACAGGTGTGCACCACCATGCCCAGCTTAAATCTAGTATTTTTAAGAACGAGACTACTCTAGATCATAGGTTGAATTGAGGCAGCCTGACACTTAACTCCCATTATAAGGGTCTAAGTTCACACCACATAAGCACACGTTTGAAGTAAAAATGGGATAGGAATTTGAGTGATTTTTGTCAGGAAAAGAAAGGAACTGTCACTAATTCTAAGCAACGTGAGGGCGAGGACCACACTGATTCCACTGTCCTCTCTCCCCTGCAGCCCTGTGCCACATCTGTAGTTGAGGCTCACTTACACAAATGACTTCGGTCACGAGCGACTGAAGCTGTGTAACTGCAGCACTCAGTTTCCCCTGGCATAAACAGACCTGGCCAAAATACAACTATTAGCAGTAGCCTGACCTGTCAAGCAACAACCCAAGGATTGATGTGCCTACTGGACTGTCTGGTGATTTTTACTTTAAAGCTGGAGAGTACGTGGTTGTTATCATGATTCCCTTGTATACTTTTGCTTCAGCTTCCTCTGCGTCTTAAAGAGAAGGCTTTGCAGGAACATTCATCATCACAGAGATAAAGGGCACCCCGTTAGGCTGGTGAGACCAGAGGTGATGTCATTTCCAAAAAAGGAGGAAGGCAGGGAAAATTTGGAGTCAAGGAGCAGGGAGCAAAATCAAAGTAAGTTCCCACAGCTCTCCCCAATCCCACAACCAACTGCAGCCAAAGGTCCTTCTGTGGAACTTTTTTATTTTCCCTGAACTGGTGCAAATTTGTAGATCATTAGACAGGTCCATCTTCAAAAGGAGGAAAATACTCTAAAATGAACAGTTTTGTATAATTTTCCGTTTGCATTTATTGGAGCTACATCTGTCTCATCTTCATGAGACCCAGTGACCAGGGGAGGGAAATAATCTCAAGGACTGCTTCAACTCTTCAGAGCCTATCTCAGAGTAGGGACTCAATAAATACTTAAATGAGTAATCAGTTAATGAGCTAATGAGTGTGGTTATGCATCAGGAGAGTTTGGCTGCATACAGTAGAAGTCAAAATGACAGTGGCTTAACCAAGAAACAGTTGATTTCACTCTTATGTAAGACTTCTGGGAGCAAACAGTAGGAGGTGGATATAGATGGCAGATCCACGAGATTTTCAGAGATGCAGGCTCCTGCCTTTTCTGCAGCTGTTCTCAGAGTGTGATTTGTACCTTCATGACTTCAGATGGCTACTGGAGCTGTAACCATCACATCCGATGAGAAGACAGGAAAGCAGAGGGGCAAGAGGGGACCCCTTAAGCTGAAGCAGCTACTATTCAGCAACCTGGAAGCCCCCACTTATTTTCCTACCTACATAGTCATACAGAGACTAGGAAATGTAATCTTTTCCCTAAACCTGGAATTCGAGCTCTAGTGCTAAGGAGGAGAGGGAGGATGGATATTGGCTTAAGCAACAGCAATATCCACTACATTAGCATATACCCTGTATGTTAGTCCATTTTCTAAAGGCCCCACCTCCAAATACCATTAACACACATCATTTTGGAGATTACATGAATTCTGAGGGATACACCCACACCATAGCACCCGGCAATAGAGGTTTGTAAAGGGAAATCAATTGATTCTTTCATCTAGCCTGGTTATTCATTTCCCCCACATACCTTCCTAGGGTAGAGGAGGAGGAAGCAAATGATGCCTTTAGCATAAATATCAAAAGTATTGAACAATAACATAGCCTTAGCTGGAATGGTGGCACACACCTGTAATCCCAGTACTTGGGAGGCTGAGATAGGAAGATCACAGGTTTAAGGATAGCCTCAGCAACTTAACAAGGCCCTCTGCAACTAGTGAGACTTGTTTCTCCTCCTCCTCCTCCTTCTCCTCCTCTTCCACTTCCTTCTCCTCCTCCTCCTTCTTTTTGGTACTGGGGATTGAACCCAGGGGCATTCTACCTCTGAGCCAGGCCCCCAGCCCTATTTCATTTTAGTCTCACTAAGTTGCTGAGTCTGGTGTTGAAACTGCTATCCTCCTGTCTCAGCCTCCCAAGTACTGGGATTACAGGCATGAGCCACCACGTTTGGCTGAGACCCCGTTTCAAAATAAAAAATAAAATAGGGCTGGGGGTGTAGCTCAGAGGTAGAACACCCCTGGGTTCAATCCCCAGTACCACACACAAACACAAATAAAATTTTGCCAAATAAAGATTGGACAATCAAATTCTTGGACTTTCACAAAAAGTAACACCTTAATGAAAACATGAGATGGAGTACAAGTCAGAAATTAGACTCCCATCCTCTCCTCTTGGTTTCCATTTTGTAGTTAACATGTTCTTAAGTTACAGCTTCTAAAATGCTGTGTGTGAGTGTGTGTGTGTATGTGTGTGTATGTGTGTGTGTGTGTGTGTTACTGGGGATTGAACCCATGCACACACATAATACATACATATATATGTATGCATGCACCATGTTTTCATTTGTGTTAGAGTATTTAAAGGAATCACCATTAGGAAAACGACTCAAAATATAATTTTGTTCTCCTCCTGGTTGTAGCCAGACACTTAAGAATCTCAAAACTCAGTAGTTGGTGGTCAGCTCTAAGTCCTCCAGGTCCACCATGCCGATGGCTCTACAGCTGCATGGCTCCTGTTTTTGGTGGCCACCTTCAGTTTCTTCCTTGTTTCCTGTCCACATCCTTCTCTACAGGCAAACATGTTGGAATCACTGTCCCGTCTCAAGATGAGGTCCAAACTCCGAACTGTTACCCACCAGGCCTCTGCATTCATTCAAAAATCAAAGGATTGCAGTGGGTGTGGGGGTGCTCCACCCAGAACCTCCTTCAAAACTGAGACACTCATTAACCCGCTACCAGGAGTGATGGCTGATGACTCTTAGCTGTGTCCATCTGAGGTAATTGGCCTTGATTAAAGGAACCTGCTTCACAAAGGTTATGTAGTCCATCCCCAAAAGCACTCACCTTCAAATGACTGATCAGTTCAGGGTGTGTACAGCCCTGTCTTGCCTCCCTTTGGGACAATTCTGAAGGGACATCCCAGCTCCAGAGACCCCCATAGAATTAGCTGAAGTCTGTTGTAACTGCATCCAGTGTGTGCGTGTGTGTGTGCGTGTGCACGCGCGCGCGCGCGCGCGCGCGTGTGTGTGTGTGTGTGTGTGTGTGCATGTGTGTGTGTTACTGGGGATTGAACCCAAGGGCATTCTACCTCTGAGTTACACCCCTAGCCCTTTTTATTATCATCATAATTATCATTATTATTATTATTTATTTTGAAACAGGTCTCACTAGGCTGCTGAGAGTCTTGCGAAGTTTCTGAGGCTGGTTTTAAAACTGTGATCCTCCTATTTCAGCCTCTCAAGTACTGGGATTACAGGCATGCATGCATCACAATTTAACTTTTCCCTCTACCTGGTTGGCAACCTCACTCTTACAGGCATTCTCCTAAGAGCATTCTCCCATTCTCTCAAATGCAAATTTCCATCTCAGAGTTTGTTTCCTGGGGACCCAACCGAAGTCAGTTGGTACGAAGAGTGGTCCTAGGAAGCAAACTCCAAAATGGGATTTGGGAGCTAGATCACCCACTAGCTGGCTGGCAACGAGGACGCCAATGTTGATGGTAGGTGCACCATTGGTAGCCCCTGGTGTTCTGTCATAGAGCAAGTGTTTAGACTTTCACAGAAGCAAGGGGTGGGAGATTGGTGGAAGGAACTGTATTTGTGGATGCCATAACTTGAGCATTTGAGAAATTCAGAGGAAATGATATATCCAAGGACCAGAGAATCAGATGGCTGGTTATAAACCTTCTGATGGGCTGGAGAAGACAATGAAAAGCTGAGGGTGCTCAACCAGCTGAAGGGAATTGTGAAAATCAAAGGGTCTTCATTCTCAGCTTATTAAAAGACCTATCATTTCCTGCAGCCAGGGGATGGAAAAGGGTAAGGATCAGACTCAGTAAGTACAATAGCAGGGAAACTCCAGAGAAAGTTGAAATTTCCAACCCAGAAATTCTATGTCACTAAGCCCAGGGCCTGGTTGGGAAGGAATGGTACCCTGAGATTTGGTGTGAGGTATATACACTCAAGAACCTTGAAATCTCAGATATACCTGAACTATCTGGTCCTATAGATGTGGCCCCCTTTTCCCTGTTAAAGTAATCCTGTGAGTAGGGCGTGGTAGCACGTGCCTGAAATCCCAGTACTTGGGAGACCGAAACAGGAGGATGTCAGGTTCAAGGTCAGCCTCAGCAACTTAGGAAGGCCCTCAGCAACTTAGTGAGATCCTGTTTCGAAGTAAAAAAGTAAAATAGGGCTGGGGTATAGCTCAGAGGTAGAATGTCCTAGGTTCAATCCCCAGTACCACAAAAAAAAAGAAAAGAAAAAAGAAGCAGCCACGCCCTCCCTACCCAGAAATAATACAGAAGCCTCTATCTTGCAAAACACATGTTCCTTTCTCAGAAGCTACCATACCTCCCTACCTGGCCCCCAGAATAAAGTCACATCAAAACAGGGACACAAAATTACAACATAGCCCAGTGGAGAGAATGCTAAGCCTGCTGAGGGAAGCAAGGGTCTCTCCACTGAAGAAGCAGCAGGACCAGTCAACCTGTAGCATCTGGATCCAGGACAGCCCACATGGGACCAGATGCTGAAGATACAGGGTCAAAGGCAGAAGTGGAGAGCGGGGTTGGGAAAGGGAGAGTTTGCTGGTATGGGAGCATCTCCTGTGATGGGCTCCCTGGCAAGACCGAGAGATGGTGCTAACGTGCCACTAGGGTGCAAAGGGTCTGCCACGAGAGCTCCATCGACTTTCACAATCCACCTGTTGCATGGATAAGTCTTGCCACCTTGGAGAAAGTACTGACTCATATTGCCATGGCAAGTGGTGGAGGACGGGAGTCAAGGGATCAGAGAAGCAGGCACGCTAGAATGGATGTGCAGTGTAAGATGGAGTAACCTGCCGACTGATGGTGTTCCATGGAGAGAAGCAGAGGAAGGAAGCAGGAAGGAAGGCAGCCGTAAAGAAAGAACCTCCATGCCTGAGGTGGCCGGTCCCTGCAGCAAGGGGCGGCAACATTTTCCTACAAAGGGGCTGAGAGGAAATGCTTTGTGGGTCCTGTGGTCTCTCACAACTGCTCGCTCCACCCTGCCAATGTAGCACAAAGGCAGCCGTAGACAACATGTAAATAAATGGGCATGACTATGTATTCCAATAAAACTTTATTTTCAAAACTTTATGTAAAATGTATGTATGTCAGAGGCTGTAGAAACATTCACATACTCCAGAGAGTGGAACCTTGCCCCAGTGCTGATTCAGAAGCCTAACACATAAATGAATTTTATGTAAGGGTCCAGTAGTCTCGGGCATATGGAAAAATCCTCCCCAAAGTATGACTCTTGGACCTCCTCCTTTAGGAGAATCCCATAGCTTTTTATGTTCCAGAATAAGCATATTCCATATTTTTTAGTATCACCCCAACTAGTTTACCAAGTTACAGGGAAGGTTGTCATCTTTTTCTAGAGCCCAGAGCAGGAAAGAACTCTGCAACAGGCCCAGCTCTGCCGCAAGAAGCTCTGCCAGTTGGATCCTAATAACCCCTCAGACCACAGGCTAGGAGTATCTTGTGTTGAGAAATAATTCCCCATGGGACTTTGTGCTTTTGCAGGTCTCGTGAGTGAACCACCATCTTCCTTTATTCTGAACTAGCTTTTCAAGGATATTGATATCGCAAACAGCCTTGGAAGATATAGTGTCTTCCTCCACAGCAGTGGGTCCATGTTCTTACAACCATGGAAGATGGAGCTATTGCCTCCCTCTGGAGCAAAAGGCAGGCATGCTTATTGCCTGTCATAAAAGATTTGGGTTCCCTAGGCTCAGAGTTCCTCTACTGGAACACAGCCCACAAGGTATACAGGTATGATCTAACCCTCTCAGCATCACCCTTGGGAATCTGGGCTCAAGGTTCCAGTACAAAAAAATTCGAATACTCTGGCTACTGGAATTGCTGTGAGTCATAAACTGTTCATCTCTGACCCAATAGTTTCAAGTCTTCTACCAGTCTCCATAAAACCATGGTAGGTTACCTTGTTATCTTGCAAGTAGAGACAAACATCAGACCCTCCACAGTTCTCTCTACTACAATAGGAACAGATGCTGGGTGGAGTTTTTGGTAAACCCAACAGGAGAATCATAACACAGACTCCCCTAGGATCTCAGAGGAAGAGAGACAGACAGAAAGACAGAGAGAGGTTAAGGAACAGGCTCACACAACTGTGGAGGCTTGCAAGTCTGCAATCAACAGGACAGCCCAACAGGCTGAAAACACGGGTATGTTACAGCCTTCAGCCTGAATTCCACAGGACAGCAGGCTAGAAACTCAAGGAGGGTTTATAGATTGACACTGCAATCTTGAGAATTTCTTCTTCAGGAAATCTCCGTCTATGCTCTTAGAGCCTTCAACTGATTGTATGGGAGCCACTTACATTATGGAGAATGATCTGCTTTTCTGGTTTTCCAAAAGACGACTGACTTAAGTGTTAATCTCATCTTAAAAATACCTTCGCAGCATCCAGGCATGGTGGCACTCACCTGTGATCCCAGTATTTGGGAGCCTGAGACAGGAGGATTACAAGTTTGAGGTCAGCCTCAGCAATTTAGTGAGACCTGTTTCAAAAAATAAATAAATAAGATAGGACTGGGGGTGTAGCTCAGAGGTAGAATGCCCCTAGGTTCATTCCCCAGTATCACACAAAAAAAGAGAGAGAGAGAAACAAAAAAAAGCTTCACAGCCAAGTGTGGTGGCGCACGCTTGTAATCCCAGTACTTGGGAGGCTGAGACCCGAGGATTCGGGTTCACAGCCAGCCTCAGCTACTTAGTGAGGCCCTCAGCAACTTAGCGAGACCCTGTTTCAAAATAAAGAATAAAAAATAGGGGTAGGGGTGTAGCTCAGGGGTAGAATGCCCCTGGGTTCAATCCCCAGTACCGCAAAAAAAAAGCTTCACAGCAACATAGAGCCTGGTGTTGAACCAAACTACTGGGCCCCACAGCCTAACCAAGTTGACACACAAAATTAATCACCGCGCCGTGCAGGCTCCAGAGCTCCCCAGAGGCATGGCGCAGGCCTCCATTGTCACTCTCTTAATCCAACTCCTCCCCTGCCAGGTCCCACCCCTCACAGTCCCTCACGTGTGCTGTTCCCGAGAGGACTTCCCAATAAACCTCCTACACATACGACTCCTTTTGAGACTCTGCTTCTGAGACTCTGACCTAAAGCAGAAATAGAATAATCATCAAAACACGCTACTCAGAGTTATTACAAAGTCTGTTAGAAACTAACTCCCAAAGAGTTTTGCTACCAGCCAGGCATGATGGTGAACACCTGTAATCCTAGTACTTGGGAGGCTGAGATAGGAGGATTGCAGGTTCAAAACCAGCCTCAACAATTTAGTGAGACTCTCAGCAACCTAGGGAGACCCTGTTTCAAAACAAAAAAGGGGGGACTGGGGGTGTAGCTCAGAGGTAGAATCCCCCTGGGTTCAATCCCCAGTACCAAAAAAAAAAAGAGTTTTACTACCTTTTCAAATATTTGATATCACTGAGAGAAATGAGCCTATCTCATTTTTATGTGTTATGAAAGCCATTTTTTGCTCCAAGAATAAAGCAACTGGTCAATTAAACAGAAAGAAAAATGGTGGTTTAGAAAAAGAACTCTCCAGAAGGGCTATGTTTTTTCTTTGTCTGCTTTATGTCTAGGCAGCAACCGCTCAGTTTCCGAGCTCCAAGCTGTCTCTCCGCTACCCTTAACCATGCACATGTTCCGGGAGCGTGTGCCCACAGACATTCAGCAGATGGTCTCTGGCTGGACATCTGGAAGTCTCATCAGGTTATGGGGCACAAATTTGTGATAATAGATTTAATTCAGTTTTTGCTTAACATTTTTGGCTGGTTTAAAGACCCTGGGGTCAGTATGTAACTTGGCAAGAGTTTTACAAAAATTGTTCCGAATTCACCATCAATGGGCCGATCTTGTACAATATTTTGTTTGTGCAACTCAGACCAGCTGGGTGAAAACTAATGGAAGGAATGCAATTATTGGGGGGTGGGAGGCACATGTAAACCTTCTTACTGCATTAGTCATTTATTCTGTGTACTCCAGCCCCTCCCCCCCCCACGCCGCTGCAGAGTGAGCATAAGATAACCTTGGGGAGCACGGCTATCTCCCTTTTTTTGATTCTAGACTTTAAAATATGTGCTTCATTTGAACAACTAAGGGGCAATACAGCAGTAATTATAGCCATATAATTTTGTATTTTTATTAGGAATAGTCTGATACAAACCTTAAGAACAAAATACAAACCAAGTATAGCTACCTCCTACAGCAACACTGATATAATGTAAAAAAATCATCTCTTCTTACCATCAAGAATTAGCATAAATTGACCATTTGCATGGAAGAATCTACACTCTCCTCATTTTCCTTTCCTTTCATAGCACCCAATAGCCAACTTCCACTCAAGAGAAATACGATGCATGGGTAGATTTGTTTTTCTTGTTTTTTTAAAGCTCAGAATAAATCAAGAAGAAAAAGATTAGCAACTCATGAAAGGTATAAAAAGTCACTCACAGAAAAGGAAAACTGAATGGCCAATAAACATATAGAAAGGTGTTTAGCCCCAGTGTTAATTAGGAAAATAAAAATAAACAACTCTTTAATACCAGTATTTGGGAGGCTGACACAGGAGGATTGCAGGTTCAAGGCCAACCTCAGCAATTTAGTGAGAACTTGTTTCAAAATCAAAAATAAAATAGGGCTTGGTGGTATAGCTCGGAGGTAGAATTTCCCTGGGTTCAATCCTCAGTACCACAATAAAATAAAATTAAATTAAAATAAACATCAAAGAGAAACCACCTCACACCCTTCAGATTGGCAAAAGTTTAAAGACTGACAGTTCCAAAGACTGGCGAGAAGCCTCATGCACCAGCGGCAGCCTGGGGCGTGGCACAACCACTTGCCTTTGGCTCGTTAGGCTGAAGATGCACTTATCCTGTGACCCAGTAATCCCACCCTGGCAAAGAGGCCACCACGCCCAGCTGAATGTTTTCATTTCTTAAAAAGCAAAACAAAAAGGGCTAGGGATGTATCTCAGAGGTAGAACACTTGCCTGGTGTGCATGAGGCCCAAGTTCCATCCCCAGTACTGCCAAAAGTAAAAAATAAAACAAAGAACCAAAAATCCCAAACCTCCGCTTTCACCTCCAGTTATGACAGAAATGCATGTTCCCTGCAGAAAGCTCAAATTAAAAATCGCTTATAATTCTGACTCAGAAGTAACTACCCTTAACATCATTCCCAGCATTATCTTTCTTCACGTTTTTATATACTTCCCCCATACACACACACACACACACACACACACACACACACACACACACTTGAAATTATATTGTATCCACCATTTCCTATTTTTCTCATTCGGCAACATATTCTGATTCATTATTTATCTGGAACATTCTTTTTATGTACACACAGTATTCTTTTGTATGAATATTCTATAATTTATTCAAATAATTCTCTGATTGGCGATCATTTACATATTTCCAGATTGCCTCCATGAAAGCCTAAACCAATTTAGGTCCCTATCAACCCCATAAGCAGCACAAGAAAGTGTCCATCTCCCTATTCCCTTAACAACACTGCTGACCAAGTGTTTTTTCTTCCTCCACAGAAAGATATGAGTGTGGAGGGAGGGGTTTACTGAGTGAACAACACTGTGTGTGTGTGTGTATGTGTGTGTGTGTGTGTGTGTGTGTGTGTGTGTGTGTAACTGGAGATTGAGCCCAGGGACATTCTACCTTAAAGATACATCCCAGCCCTATTTTTTATTCTTTATTTTGAAACAGGGTCTCACTAAGTTGCAGAGGGCCTCACTAAGTAGCTGAGGCTGGCTGCGAACCTGTGATCCTCCTGTCTCAGCCTCCCAAGTACTGGGATTACAAGCGTGTGCCACCACACCCAGTGAACAACACTTTTAAAATGTATATCTAAACTGGGCATGGTAGTGCATGCCTGTAATCCTAGTATTTGGGAGGCTGAGACAGGAGGACCACCGGTTTAAGACTGGCCTCAGCAACTTAGCAAGACTCTCAGCAACCTGGTCCCCAGCACCACACACACAAAAAGAGAAAAATGTATATCTAAGTGTTTAATTATCAGATAATGTTTATGTAGTTTTTTCTATTCAGTGCAAGATATTAGACAAATACTGGTTATCACCAGGCATGGTGGCGCAAGCTTGTAATCCCAGTACTTTGGGAGGCAGAGACTGGAGGATCCAGGTTCGCGGCCAGCCTCAGCTCTCTCTCTCTCTCCCTGTCTCTCTCTCTCTCTACTTAGTGAGGCCCTCCACAACTTCATGAGACCCGGTTTCAAAATAAAGTATAAAAAATAGGGCTGGGGGTGTAGCGCGGAGGTAGGACGCCCCTGGGTTCAATCCCCAGTACTGCAAAAAAAAAATATTGGTTATCATGGTGAATTCTGGAATAACATTTCCTTAATTAACCCCTCCACTCCCACTGTGTAAGCTTCCTGAAACCAGGGACTGTGCCTTATTTATCGTCAAATCTCTGGGACCTCACACTTTCCAGAAAAGGCTTTCCAGAAATGTCTATTGAAGTAATGCTAAATCCATGTTGAGCCAAAAAGCGGTCATGCTATGGAAGTCACTTATGTGAAAGCTATTTCCAAAAGAACATAGAAATCGGATCCAACTTTTCTACTTCAGAAACTTCAGTTTTCCATGTTAATCTCAACTGTTATTTTTGTTTGAGGCTACTGGGCGCTGACTATACTGGGTGGTAGGGAGTAAGAGTCAAATAGCAGGAAAATATTTCTGTCTGTGCGCAACAGAGACATGCTTTGTTCAGCAGTGTGATTTTCCGGTGGACTGGCAGTATTTTCAAGTGACTTGGGCTGTCACCCCAGGTTTTTGGTTTGCAGGGATAGCAAGAAGGCGAGCTCAGCCTGCCAGTATAGGTTGCAATTGAGAGAGACCCAAGGCATTGGCTTTGCACTTTCAGGCTGCCTGGGAGACAGGAAGACGCTCCGATGTCAGACCCCTCGAGTCTGCGTTGACCGTACACTGGATCAAGAATGGCTCTGTCTCCCCAGCACCTCACAGACAAGTGCAATTCCAGGAATTTCTTTTGGGGGACGATCTGTAATGAGCTCTGGCTGGCTGTAGAAACAGCCACAATTGGTGTTCTATAGCAAGACATATTTTTAGACTCAACTCCCAGCTCTGGTCTCACAGAGCCTGGGTTCTGGACACTGTCCACCAGGGTTTCTCAAATTGCAAAGGAGAGGGGTCATGACCCCTCTGGGGTCACAGAGAGGAAAGCAGCAAAGCATCAAGTAGCGAGTTCTTTAATTAATTAATTTATTTATTGTGTGGTGCTAGGGATTGAACCCAGGGGCATTCTACCACTGAGCTACACTCCTAGCCCTTTTCTATTTTTTTATTTTGAAGCAGGGTCACACTGAGTTATCACACACCAACCTCAGACCTATGATCCTCCTGTCTCCGCCTCCCTAGTACTAGGAGTTCAGGCATGTGCCACTGTGCCTGGCCAAGTAGCATGCTCTTGAAGGGGGCATCATGTTCCATCGGTACCTTCACTGCCATCAAAACTGCCTCCCCGGTCACCTGGCCATCTCTCAGCGATGACAGCTGCTTCTGGTAAGCACCAGGCTCCACTGGGTGCCGTACGTTCCAAGGCTTCCTTACCTTTTTCACATCACAGCACACAGAAAATTATACTCTTTGTGAAGCCAGCACACAGGAAGCCTGCTTGTGGCAGGAGGTCACTGGCTGAGGATCTGGAAGCCCCGAGACTCACCAAACTGGTCTTTGGGCTAAAAAATACACTATCAGCCCGACATGGTGGCGCACACCTGTAACCCCAGTTCTTGGGAAGCTGAGACAGGAGGATCTCAGGTTCGATGACAGCCTCAATAATGTAGCTAGACTCTCAGCAACCTAGTGAGACCCTGTTTAAAAAAAAATTAAAAAGCTAGGAGTGTAGCTTGGAGGTAGAATGCCCCTGAGTTCAATCCCCAGTACCACCAAAAAAAAAAAATTCACTCACACACACACACAATCATTCTGTGACTTGCCATTGGGAAACTGCTTTCTAGAGATGATTATCACATTTAATAAATGAAATTTGTGGGTTATATTTATTATCATCCCTATTTACAAATGAATTTCAGGCTGAACACTTGCCCCTGATCACACAGCCAGTGAGGAATTCAAACTCCGGTGTTGTAGACTGTATTATTTGTTCACAACTATTTATTCCTTTCCCATCCTTGCAATGCTTGCCTATAAGTGGGAAATACTTCCTCCAGCCATTGATTGGGGCTTGGTCATATGACTTATTTTAGTTGCTGGAACGTGAGTGGGTGACGTCCAAGTAGAGGATCTGCTGTACTTTCAGGATGTACGGACACCTCTTGAGCTTCTATCATCTGCCCCAAGAACATGCCCGAGGTAGAGGTGCCAGAATGAAAAGACGGGTAAGGCAAAAGTCAGAGGGCCTAGCAGAGCCGACCAGAGCTACAGCCAATCCATAGACCTAGGAGTAAGAAATACTGTTGTAAACCACTGACTCTGGGACTTAGCATAGCATAGTGACTAACACCCTAGGTCTATTTGTCTTCACAGTCCAGGTATTTTCTGTTTTTCTATGTTGCTTCTTGTCTCTCCCCTCCAGCCTATTTTTCCTGGCATTTTCATTTTTCATATTCTCAGCAAAAATAGTGGAGCTTTTCTTTTGTCTTTTTTCTAGTTGCAATAGAAGCACTGCACAATATTCGAACATGAAAGGAATAGGAATCATCCCTTTCAAGTGATTAACAACTTTTCACTTGATATATACTTCAAGTGATATAAACTTTTCAGAACCTATCCACTGTGCTACCATTGTTTTGATACTTACAACTCGGTGAGATATGCAGCACATTCTTTCCACCAGATCAGTACTCAATATTCATTTTACTTCAGAGAAAACATTAACAACAACAACAATAATAATAATAGCAGGGTGTAGTGGTGCACACCTGTAATCCCAGTACTTAAGAGGCTGAGACAGGAGGATTGCAGGTTCAAGGCCAGCCTTAGCAATTTAGCAAGACCTTCAGCAATTTAGTAAGACCCTGTTCCAAAATAAAAAACAAAATAGAGCAAAGGGGTGGCTTGGGGATAGAATGCCCCTGGGTTCAATCCCTAGCACCTCACAAAAAAGATAATAATAAAAATAATAGTGCTCTTTGGGTTTGTCGTTTAGCCATGGACCTGGCTCTGTGCTAAATAGTATCATTTAATGCCTACAAATATCCTAAGAGGCAGGTGTTCCAGACATGACTAGTTGTGTTTCCATAACCATTCTTCTCATTTTCCTTTATTAGCGGACACCTGGAGCTGGGCACGTGGCCACCAGCAAATGCTATACTTCCCATGCTCCCTTGCGGTAAGGATGGCCATGTGGCTATGGTCTGGCCAATGGGATTGGAACAACTTCCAAGTCATGCCCTTAAAGGAAAAGTAGTGTGCCTTCTATATTGCATTTCCTCATTCTCTCTGACTGGAATCAAACGTACTGGCAATAACTGACATCGCCATTTTAGCATGAGGTGGAAGCCTAGTGTAGACCATAAAGGAATGGCGAGATGGGAAGTGGGTTCCTGGCGCTCTGGAACTGCCATTCCAGCCCAGACCTACCCCAACTTTGACATAAAAGAGAAATAAAAGCATATCTTTGTATGCCACTGTATTTTGAGCACCTCCCCCCTGATGTATGTGTGTGTGTGTGCACATGTGTGTGCGCGCACGCATGCGCATTTCCTTTCCTCTCACTTATAACAACCTAATATCTACCCCAACTGACGCAGTAGGTATTACCACTTGTTTCAGATGGGGAAATGGAAGTTCAGCTTAGTTGACTGACCTCAGGCTCACACCACTAGGAAGCAGCAGAGCCAGGACTTGGCTCTAGGTCCTCCCGCTGCGCTCCGCAGCCTCCACGGGACAGGCTGCAAACCTGCTGCTCAGTGTTCTCCTGCCTCCATTGCTAAGGTTTCCATTTCAAATACCATGCTACAGAATGGAAAGGTCTCTCTCCTAGGAAAGAAACCTTCATGAGATCAGCCAGAGATAGATATTCTCTAGCACGGAAGAAAAATATCCAACTACTTCATAGCCGGGATGTTGCAAGAGAATGAAAGGGGGAAGTCTATGCCACGTGCAGACAAGATGAGGTGAAGACCCCAGCTGATCCTGTGGGTTACACAGGAAGAATGCGTTAGAACGTCAGAGGGACTGCGTTCAGGCCCTCTGTCAGAGGTTTGTGTATCCAACTGGTCTCTCCCAGGGAAGGTCAGCAGCATCTGTAGGCCCTTTCCCATGATGGCTTGCTAAGGCATCTTGAAACACATCTCAATTCACCTCCCAGTTTAACAGATTAAGAATTACCCTTTCTAGTTTTAACTAAACTAGAAAAGTAGGAATATAGCTTAAAAGGAGAAACCATGGACTGAATTTCATACCCATGTAACAAGCACAATTTGAAAATGGTAGAACTCAGTGGGGCGTGGTGGCACACACCTGTAATCCCAGATACTTGGGAGGCTGAGACAGGAGGATCACTGGTTTGAGGCCAGCTTCAGCAACTTAATGAGACCCTCGGCAACTTAGTGAGACCCTGTTTCAAAATAAAAAAGGGCTGGGGGTATAGCCCAAAGGTAGAACACCCATGGGTTCAATCCCTAGTACAAAAGGAAAAAGAAAAGAAATGGTAGAATTCACCCTTCAACTCCAAGAAAGGCTCTTCATTACTACAAGATAAAGTTCACAAAGAAAAGATAATCTAATAAGATCTGACCTAAGTCAGCTAAATCATTTTGAAATTACCAAGAAATTATCCTAACTGAAATATGAATTAACATATTCTTGTTAACAATGAACCTCACTCTAAGCATGTATCGAGCCTAGTGATAGCATAAAGCAATCATAGTTAGGAATACACTTTAGACTATGAGTAATTTCCTTTATTTCATCCTGCTAAAATATCACTTTTGTGTTTGCAGTATAATTTAATACCATACAAAAACACTAGTGTATAGTATATAAGTACATATATATATCAAAATACAAGTATATATTATTAATAAGTAAATATATACTTATTTTGAGAATGCCTGCTCAAAAATGTTTTACTGATAAAGTATAAAAAAATACTGCCAGAGGTGTAGCGCGGAGGTAGAACGCCCCTGGGTTCAATCCCCGGTACCCCCAAAAAATGTTTTACTGATAAAAAAGACACAATTATAATGATATTCTGCTCTAAAAGATGATTCTATCGGTTTCCAGCTAAGAGGGCAAGCACATCTAGACTTACTCATAAGGGTTTGGTGTACAGGGCTTGGTGTTCAGTTGGATATGAAAAGGCAAACATCACACATAAGCCCTCAACTTTTGGACTCCAAGAAGACAGATTTCTTTCTATATGCTGTATTTTTTTTCCTCAATGCAATAACCTGTTAAATCATGGAATCAGATTATTTCACATCAGACCAGCACATATTGGATAAACCAAAATGGGTTAAAATGAAATTTCCGGATGATAGGGTATTGTGCATGTGGAAAGTGTCAAACTGAGATTCTGGCTTTTGTGTGCAAACGAGTATTGCCAAACATCTTTGATTCGTGCATTATTGCCATTTAATGAATGTCTACAATGTGGGGGAATTCTTGTCCATATTCCATTTCTTCCTTGCAATAATAACAATAATAATAAACACGTACATACATCTTTGTGGCAGGCACTGTTCTAAGCACGTGGCAAATCTAGTCATCTGTCTCTCAGTGTCTGTGGAGGATTGGTTCCAGAACTCTACACGGATGCTGAAAAACATAGATGCTCCAATCCCTCATATAAAATGACATGGTTTGCACATCCTCTCATATGCTTTAAATCATCTCTATCAAACCTAATACAATGCAAGTGCTGTGTAAATAGATGCTATACAGTATTGTTTAGGGAATAATATGAGAACAAAGTCTGTACCTGTTCAGCATAGATGTGATTTTTTTGTTTCAAATATTTTCAATCCATGGGTGGTTGAATCTACAGATGTGAAACCCACAGATAGGGATGTATTAACTATTTTCATTATCCAATTAACTTTCTGAGGTATGTATTATCATCCCCATCTTACAGAAGAAGAAACTAAAGTACAAAGAATTTAAGTACCTCACCCAATACACCCAAGCCAGTGTATGGCAAAGCCAGCATCCACTTGTGAGCAGTCCAACCCCAGCTTCATCCTTCTGGCCACTATATTTTACTGCTAATGACCTAGCAAGGTGAACGTTATTAGCTCCACTTTATAGATGAGAAAATTGAGGCACTGTGTGGTAAAACCAGGATTTAAACTCAACCTAACTGAATCCAAAGTCTCTACCCTTCCCACCATACCCTGGCATCGTTCTAATGCCAACTTGTAGTGACTGGCCCAGCTCCTGGAGAATGTGGGGAGGGCGGTACTTCATCTCATTAGCAAATCTGTAGGAGGAACGTTTCTCATTTGCTCTGTTTTACCGTTAGTATCCTCTTCCGTCTATAGTTTTTTAAACCACATTTCAATTTTGTAAGGGTTTATTTAAAGTCCACATTCACAATATATAATTCAAATCATAAGATGGATCAAATCTGATGGATATTTATTTTCAGCTCATGGAAAGAACACAACAAGTGTTCCTGATTGGTCGACAACTGACCAATCATAAGGCAGGGCCCAGAATCCCTCCACCTGCTGCTGTGCCAGCTTAGCCTCGAGCTGGCTTCTGAGGTTAGGTGCTGTGGCCTCAGGGAAAGAGCCTGGGACATCCTGGGTGGGAGGTGCTGCTGGCCAGGCTGGGAAGTGGGGTGCATCTGCTCGCGCTCCATCAGCCAGAACACATATGAGCATGCCTCAGTGTGAAGAAGGCTGGGAAAGAGTCCAGCCATGTCCTGATCCGGGAAGAGGATCAGGAAAAACTCAGTAGACAGCTAGCTGAGCTCAGCCCCAGTGATAGTTACCAAAAGACAGGGGAAATGTGATGAATTAATTCTAATTACGAATACTGTGCAATCCTACAGCAAGCCCTCTTAAAAGACTCCCACTAAGTAACATAAAATTTCATAAACGAGCTTGTATTTTATTACTTTAAAGTTAACAAAACCACCTTCCCTTTTTAATTATTCATAACTCATGTTTTTAACGTAATTCAAGCCAGTTTTTCCTACAATTAGATGGACATTGCATGATTACAGAATTTTAGGTTTGAAAGAAACCTGTACCTCATTTTGCAAATGGAAAAACTGGAAACAGAGGGGCTGGGAGGGTTGATCAAGGTCACACAGCTACTTACTGAATTTTCCCTGCAGAGCTACAGTATTTTTCAGTTATAAACTTTAACTTCCTCAAGTAAAATGTCCTTCCCATCTAAATATAATTTGAACTTTTCTAAAAACTCTTTTTTCCCCCATTCCTTCCCATTAGGGAAATTACTTTTACTCTTTGTTCAGGGAATTGATATCTCAAAGGGCAAAAACATCCAAAATAAAAAGAACTTACTTAAGAATTCCTTTCATCCATGTCTGAATCCCAGGAGCACTTTGTTCTTTTTTAAACTGAGGAACTATTAGAATCCTTCACTTTTCCCTGGACTTTCTGAGAGTAAATAAAGTAGTATAATCTGTTCAACTCACATTTTTTTAGAATAAAGCAAATGTATGCCTAAAGGTATAGACCAATTATTTCCTATTAGTTTATTAGTTTTTTGTTTTGTTTTTTGTTTGTTTGTTTTGGTGCTGGGGATTGAACCCAGGGGCAGTCTACCTCCAAGATATATGTCCATCCCTCTTTTTAAACTTTTTGTTAAACAGGTTCTTGATATGTTGCTGAGAGTCTCCTTAACTTGCTGAGGCTGACCTCGAAACTTTGACCCTCCTGTCTCAGCCTCCCAAGTACTGGGATTACAGGTGTGCACCACCACACCCAGCTTCCTTTTAGTTTTTTTAATAAAGAAACCTGATCAGCTGACAATTGTGTGCTTTAAAAAGCTAAATTCCAAATGTATGGCTTCTACAAATATTAATTGAGCACTTACAATGGGCCAAGTACTGTGTACTAGATGCTGGAGATAAAATGTCAAGACAGTATTGCGAACCACTTACCCTGACCACTCTTCCCACTAGAAAGAATTTTTAAATGATGTATAAAGTATTTTCTTTTTTTTTAGAAAAGTATAATACCTATTCAGAATAATAGATATCTTACGTATTCATCTTAATGAATTTCCGCAAACTGAAACGACTTTTTTGTGACCAGCACCCAGAATAAGAAATAAATTATCAACCCCAAAGATGCCTCTCTTGAGTTCCCTTCCAGTTCAAATCACCCAAAAGTGGAAGCTGATTTCTTTTTTTTAATATGTTTTTATTGGTGCATTGTGGTCTCACATCACAATGAGTATCAGTTTGGTGTTAACATACATGCACACAGCTCTTGGTGTCCCTGCACCCCCACCTCCCCCCCCACCTCCTTCCCCACATGTAGCACTGAGAATGATGTTGGTATAATCTCATATGTACACATTGTTTATGATAGTAATTCCATAGACTCACTACTTTCTTCCCCTTCCCCTTCCCTTGTACCACTTCCCTTGCACCACTGAGGGTTCTCTGTTGTCACTGGAGTCCCTTTTGTGTCCCCACTACTCCCTAGGTTGCACATATTAATGAAAACATATGTCCCTTCTTTTTTGTGATTGGCTAATCTCACTTAACATAATGTTCTCCAGATCTTTCCATTTTCTTGCAAATGCTGTTATTTTGTTCTTCCTTATTGCTGAGTAGAATTCCATTGTGTGTATTTCCCATAATTTTGTAATCCATTCATCTGTTGATGGACATCTAGATAGGTTCCATAATTTGGCCACTGTGAATTGTGCTGCTATGAACATGGATATGCATATATTACTGTAGTTTTCTGGTTTCAATCCCTTTGGTATGATACCCAGTAGTGGTATAGCCGGATCATATGGTGAATCCATTCCCAGTCTTCTAAGGAATCTCCACACTGATCTCCATAGTGGTTGAACTAGTTTGCAATCCCACCAACAGTGTAGAAGAGTCCTAATTTCCCCACATCCTCGCCAACATTTGTTGTTGTTTGACTCTTAATGCTTGCCATTCTAATTGGGGTCAGATGAAGTCTTAGAGTAGTTTTGATTTGCATGTCCCTGATTGCTAATGATGTTGAACATTTTTTCATGTATCTATTGGCCATTTGTATCTCTTCTTTCATGAAGTGTCTATTCATTTCAGTTGCCCACTTCTTAATCGGATTGTTTGTTTTCTTAGTGTAAAGTCTTTTAAGTTCTTTGTATATCCTAGATATTAGACCTCTGTCAGAGGGATAGTTTGCAAAGATCTTCTCCCATTCTGTAGGCTTTCTCTTTAAGCTCTTGATGGTTTCCTTTGATGAGCAGAAGCTTTGTAGTTTAATGCTATCCCACTTATTAATTCTTGTTTTAATTTCCTGTGCTTTGGAGGTCTTGTTGAGGAAGTTTCTACCTGTGCCTATATGATAGAGTGTTGGACCTATGGCTTCTTCTAATAATTTCACAGTCTCTG
>PVJS01024716.1:0-28450 GCA_004027185.1 Glis glis
TCCCCGGTACCGCAAAAAAAAAAATAATAATAATAAGATAAAAAATAAAAAAATAAAAATAAAATAGAGTTGGGGGTGTAGCTTGGAGGTAGAATGCCCCTGCGTTCAATCCCCGGTACCACCAAAAAAAAAAAAAAAGAGTAAAAACAGATTTTTTAACCTTTCACTTAAGAGAGTTTGTGTGTATATAAGTAGGGTCACCTCAGACAAAAACTGTTAAGAAATATCATTTGCAGACTGAATGGGGGTACTATTTAGCAGCATAACTGCTTCTGTTGGAATGACAGAAAGGTGATAATATTAACTAATTCTTAGGGACTGCTTACTTTGTACAAAGCACTATGCTAAATATTTTATTATATGTTTTATCTCATCTAGTCTTCTATCAACCCCCAGATGTGCAGTTACTGTTAGCACCATTTTAAAATTGAGGAAATCGAGTCTCAGGAAGGTTAGGGGAATTGCCAGAGGTCCTTACAGTTAGTCCCTCAAAGAATAAATTCTTGATAGTTTATGAATACATACCTGATAACTAATGTAAATAAAAAATATATGCTTGGGGTAAAAATATCAAATATGCAGCAGAGCATAAAGTAAAAGTCCTTCCTGATTCTAACTCCAGAGGTGTGACCATGTTGTTTCTTGTGTATAATTCCAGAAATTTTCTATGCTTATGCAAACAAATATGTATGATTGTTTTATACATGATCCCATATTTTCCCCCCTTTTGGTACTGGGGTTGGAACCCAAGGGCATTCTACTCTTGAACTACAACACCCCCCACCCAAAATTTTGGGGGATTTTGTTGTTATTTTTGTTTGTTTGGTGGTGGTGGTGGTTCTGGGGATTGAACCGAGGGGCATTCTATCTCGGAACTATACTGCCAATCCTTTTTATTTTTTGTTTTGAAGCAGGGTCTTGCTAGGTTGCTGAGGCTGTCCTCAAACCTGCTATCCTCCTGTCTCAGCCTCCCAAGTACTGGGATTATAGGCATGCACCACCATACCTGGCCCAATTTTATTTTAAAACAGTGTCTAAGTTGCTGAGACTGGCCTATAACCTGTGATCCTCCTATTTCAGCCTCCCAAATACTGGGATGTGTCACCACATGAGGCTCATGCTCTCATAATTTTAATATTAGTTGCTTTCTTTCAGTTAGGTGAAATTTAATGGATGTGCCCTTAACAAATTAAATCATAATAAATTATTTCATATGCTGCTCACAATAGTTTACCTTTTCTTTCCCTTCTTCCAGACTCCTGATTTACTTCTACAAGCTGTGCTTGATCTCAAATGTTATTTTTTTTCTTGGTTTCAGTAGTTAAGCAGAATTTGGTTTCAATGTATTTACTATCCCTACTAAGTTGAAGTTTCTAAACAATTGTGTTGTGCCTTTCACAGTTACCTTTTAATAGTAACAGTGGATACCAACATTTAATCTAATTCATTTGTATTTTATTTGATAAATCTTGTGACAGTGAAAAGAATGAATTTTATGAATCTAAATTTTATAGCATGCTGTATATTCAAAGGACTTTTGTTGGCTCCATCAAATTTTAAATTGTGAGATTTGTGTTTTATTATCAAAGTCAGCTTTATTCACCTATCTGTTGTAATTTTAACACCGAGATAAATTACATGGATGTTTGAGTAATATATTCTGGTAATTAGCTAAAAAGAAATATAATAACCAAGTTTGGCATTATTTATGAGGATTTAGGCTGTGTTCTTTGTATTTGTGATAGGCCTTTATAGAGATTAGATAGTCCTTTTAGGCCCTTGGGGAGTATAGAATTCATTTCATGTAAGTAATACGATAGTCATTTTATATTTTAATTAAATTTCCTGTTTAATTTTAAGGTATATGCACCATCACCAAATTCAGACGATTTCAACCGTGAATCTCCTAGTTATTCATCTCCAAAACCACCAACCAGTATGTTTGCTAGCACTTTCTTTATGCAAGGTAAGTACTACCAAAAAGTTGTCACATACAATTGCAGTCATCTGTATGTTAGCTAATATTTTAAAATGTGAGGAAAAATTATCTATACAGGAGTTCAGACATTGTTTAGGTTTTTTTTTAGATGGGGTAAATTAAAATTTAGCTTTATAGTTTTCTAGGGCTATTTATTTTTACTGCGATTTAGTTTGATAATCCAGCAAACCATTAGACCACTAATTCAGAATTGATTGAATTTATAAAGAACTTAAATTAAGAAAAATTAGTAAAGCTGCTCTGGCTTGTTTTAGAGAGAGAGAGAAAGAAAGAGTGTGAGTGTGTGTGTGTGTGTGTGTGTGTGTGTGTGTGTGTGTGTGTGTGTGTTACTGGGGATTGAACCCAGTTGCAGTCTACCATTGAGCTACACCCCCAGCCTTTATTATTTTTTCTTCTTTTTTGTGGTACTGGGGGTAGAACCCAGGGACATTCTACCTCTGAGCTACACCCCCAGCCCTATTTTATTTTTTATTTTGAAACAGGGTCTCACTAAGTTGCTGAGTCTGGTGGCAAACCTGCAATCCTGTCTCAGCCTTCCAAGTACTGGGATTACAAGTGTGCGCCACCATGCCCAACTGCTATTTTTTATTTTTGAAATAAGGTCTCACTAAGTTGCTGAAGCTAGCTGCAAACCTGCGATCCTCCTGTCTCAGCCTACCAAGTACTGGGATTACAAACATATGCCACAACACCCAGCTGTTTTATAATTTAAAAATATAAAACCTACTAACAACTCTGGTTTCTTGCTTAAATTACACATTCATATCGTATCTAGAATTACCAATATAAATACAGAGTGAATATCATAGAACTCAGTAAGACTTGTTAAGAAGGAAAAGTGTGTTGCATTTCCTTTAATTCATGTCTAGCAAATCATTTTTATTTGGTCTTATATGGCTTGGGATTATGGGAAGAATATATATGGAAGCAATAAATTATTACGTAAGTGGTTCCTTGGCTTTATACTGTGAATGAAGTTATTGCTGACACATTCATTTGAAGGCTGACTATATCAGTTACTTAGGTTTACTATTAGAGAAACTTCTTTATTCCACAGGTTGAAAATGTACATTGCCTACAATGGATTAAGAACGTTTTTTTGTATGAGTATACCATTTAACCAAAAATTAAATCCAACCTATTCCTAAATTTGGAATATTTATTATCTCCCTTGATAAGAACTTAACATCTTCTGAGGGTTTTTATAATGATCTACTTATTACAATTTGGATTCCTTTTTTTCTTACAATAAAGCTTATTTGTTATTTAATTTAATTATCATTTAAAATAGTAATTTTATAGTTTGGAGAGAAGAAAACTGGATAGAAGATTAGGTTAGAAAAGGGAGGAAAAAATATCTGGAGGGTGTTCTTTGAATTTTTATAATCATCATCAAAATAAAAGATAAAAAGTTTAGCTAAGGAAATTTTTATATTTCTCTTTTTGTCTTAGATGGGACCCACAATTCTTCTGACCTTTGGAGTTCATCAAATGGGATGAGCCAGCCTGGCTTTGGTGGAATTCTGGGGACCTCCACTTCCCACATGTCTCAGTCCAGTAGTTATGGCAGCCTTCATTCCCACGATCGCTTGGTAGGCTATTTCTCACACATAACTGGAGTGCAGCAACACTTTGTCCTCATCTATGTTTCTTTTTAGTTTCCAAGTATAAAATTTGGTTCTGCCAAAAATCCTAAAGTTTGAAGTACTTCTGGGCTTACTACATTTAATATGACTTTTTAAAAAGTAAATTACAATAGTAGTACTCTAGTTGCTAACTTGTAATGCTCTTTTTGACCTCATATAGTAATTGTCCGATGTATGTGCATATTATTCAGAAAATACATTTAATAGATCATGTCTCCCCTTTTTTCTAGAGTTATCCTCCACACTCGGTTTCACCAACAGACATAAACACAAGTCTTCCACCAATGTCCAGCTTCCACCGTGGCAGTTCCAGCAGTTCCCCTTACGTTGCTGCCTCGCACACTCCTCCCATCAATGGGTCAGATAGCATTCTAGGTGAGTTTGGGTTGGCAGAACTTCCTAAAACCTAACTCGTGGATTTTCAGTAAATCCAGTATCTTTCAATATATTTTTGGTATTTAGTTTAAAAATGGAAAGAAGGAACTTTTAACTTTCATTATCATAGAAATCAGTAAGGGAACTCATCTTTACTGTACTTATTAAGTATAACACATGCAGATTATTGACTAGTTACTGTGACAGATGTGCAATAACTATAGTGAATGCCCTGGGAATAATGACAGAATGCTAAAAAAGCATACTTCCCTGCTAAAATTCTTTTGTTTCCCTATTTGAAAAATCCAGGAACCAGAGGGAATGCTGCTGGAAGCTCACAGACAGGTGATGCACTTGGGAAGGCTTTGGCATCTGTAAGTACCGACTTTACATATTCTGCTGAGTGAATTCTACACTACAGAATGCAGTGATTAGATTTTGTGGGCAGTAAATGTCATAGTTAAGGGGTGTAGTTATAACAGTATCAAGTTCATTATTCATGTAGAGTTACTCTCAGTTTATATTGAATTATACCCTTAAATCAGCTCATAACACCTTCCTACACCATCCCCATAGGAACTACCCTTCTGACTTCAATTTAAATACCCATCTTTGTTTTAATGGAACAGGTATAGGTAGAAGAAAGGGAAACGTGCACTATTTTTTTTCATCTAAAGCACAAATTGCTGAGATCAATCATTAAGTCTACCTATTTGTTTTAAATGTATAATTAGTGGCCCATTAAAATAAATCAAGTGGAATCAAGAAAGACAGCTCAGTCGTTCCTCTGATCCAGAGAATGAAATGATTTGTACAATACTTTCCCAGATAGACAATATTTTCTGTATTTATTTAAAGAAAAAATCTGTCGGGCTTAGTGGCTTAGGCCTGTAATCCTAGTACTTTGGAGACTGAGACAGGAAGTTCACAGGTTCAAGGCCAGACTCAGCAACTTAGCGAAACCCTCAGCAACTTAGCAAGACCATGTTTCAAAATAAAAAGGTTTGGGGGCATAGCTCAGAGGTAAGAGTGCAGCTGATTCATTCAGAAACTAGGAAATAAGAGCCTTTTTAAAAAGTCAGATTCATTGAGGAACTCATGCTAAACTGAATTAAACCAATTTGAAGGAATTTTATAGTATTTTCTTGAGCTGCTAGTCTACATCAATCAGGACATTAGTGACAAAGCAATGATTGCATTTTAAGATCTGACTCTTAAAACATTAAAATTTAAAATCTCTTCTTTTGGAATGCTAAAACTAGAAGGGAAAACATTTATTAGTAATCTAAAAAGATTCCAGATCTAATTATTCAAAAGAGGCATTCTACTTTAATCTTTGTGAAATTTCTCCTTAGGCTTTTTTCTTTTTCCTTCTTTCCTCTTGAGTAATGTGCCCCTTAGAATTTCCACAGAGTTGTCTTATATTTTCTGTGCAGTGCAGTTAACTCTGTCAAACACATTTGTTCATGGGGAAGGCAGGACACTTTAATATGTGAGTAGCAGGAAGTAACTGTTAAACATTTAAAGAGATAAACTTCTTTGTATATTGTTTCTAGAAGTGAACCTTTCTCTATAGCTAAGTATAAGCTTCTTGAAAAATGAAGCCAGTTCAAATTCATCTACTACATAGTAGGACCATGCTCAAAATGGAACTCAGCGAATGTTTGCTGAATTCAGTCTTGGATCATGTGTAATAATAGTGATAATAACCAAACCCACAAAAATTATCAGCTTTAATTTGAATGCTTTTTAGGTACTTGGCACTATAGTAAGCATTTACATGCCCTGTTTCATCTAATCCTCAAGAAAACGTTGCAAGGTTGGCATTATTATCCCTATGTTACAGCTGAGGAACCGAGGTTTAAAGGTTAAGTAACTTGAGCTCAGAAAGATTAAGTCGCTTGCTCTAGGGATCACAAAGCTAGTAAGGGTAGAGCTCATATATATTAGAACTCTGATCTGACTAGCTTCAGATTGTTCTCTTCACCATTGCTGTATACATCCAGGAAAATCAAAGCTATGGTGACCAAGTCTTAGAGAGGTATGAATGAGGATAAATGAGAATTGTCCCATCTTTTTCTGAAAATTTTCCCACATAAAGAAAACTTACCTATGTAGGGAGAAAAATATTATTCTATATCGTTAAATCCAAGGGACTCTCAGGTGTTTGATTGGCTGACATATGTCTCTGCTGATTCTGGAAGAATCCGGTAACATATTTCACATGTAAGAGGACAAATAACATTTGAACTTTTTAAATTTTTTTTCTTTTTTTTTTTTGCGGTACTGGGGATTGAACCCCGGGGGCATTCTACCTCTGAGCTACAACCCCAGCCCTATTTTTTTTTTTTATTCTTTATTTCGAAACAGGGTCTCACTAAGTTGCGGAGGGCCTCACTAAGTAGCTGAGGCTGGCCGCAAACCCAGATCCTCTAGTCTCAGCCTCCCAAGTCCTGGGATGACAAACATGCACCACCATGCCTGGCTTGAACTTTTAATATTAGGCAACTTTTAAAAATATAACATAAAGCCGGGCATGGTGGTGCACACTTGTAATCCCAGTACTTGGGAGGCTGAGACAGGAAGATCGCAGGTTCGCGGCCAGCTTCAGCAACTTAGTGAGGCCATCTGCAACTTAGTGAGACCCCGTTTTAAAATAAAAGAATAAAATAGGACTGGAGATGTGGCTCGGAGGTAGAATGCCCCTGGGTTCTATCCCCAGTAACAAAAAAATTAAAATAAATAAAAATAAAATATATTTCAGGGGCTTTTTTTCTCTTAGGTCATTTGTTTATTTTATTTGAGAAAAACTTCTATAAAGAAACCTTGGCATATAGGCAGACAAGGTATTGTGATGTTCTCAGTGGCCCTTCAAGCTCCTTTTCAGTAAGTCCTTGAATATCTTCCCATATTATGAACAGTATACTAGCCAAACCAGGATGGCATTTGGAAAAGAAAACCCAAATTCACTCTGAGTGGAAGCCAGAGAAGAAATGTTTAATCTAGTTAGTGGGTGGGCTTTGGTTGTCATGGAAACTCAGCTCTGTCATCCTGTGTTGTTACTAGGCAGGAGCAGCCAGGTCATTCCATAAATCATTTCTGTCATAGCTGATGGTGATGCATTCCATCTGCTCCATCACTACATGCCATAGTCTGCACATTCAAATCCCTTCCTTCAACCCATCTGCTCCCCCACCCTCAATCCAGACACCTCCCAAACACGTTCTTTCTCTAACTTCCATTACAGACTCACATTCACTTTAATACATGTTTAGTCCTAAAAATGTACTGAAAAACAAAAACATTACATTGTCTAGTGATAGGAAGGATTATAAGAGATGAGATGAAGAAACTTACTGAGGATTACACATGAGAGTCTGACATGCTTATCAGAATATTACATTAAGTATTACAGATCTTTGGAAGTAGTGACTATTTTCAAATTTTAAGTTCTTTAGAACGTGATATTGTTAATATAGCATCTTGTTTGAGATGGAGAAACACTGTGCACTTGTCACTAGAAGTTAATTCTAATTCCCCGATTGTCTGATGTATGTCTTAGAAAATCTTTCATGTGTGAAACATCAGAGGGTACAACCTTTGTTCTTCAGTTTAGGTATTAAAGAGCACACAGAATACTATGTGATTAAACATGTAAGGCCAGATAATGCATTTGCAAAGGTTCCTTTATTTTAGGTTTAAGCCTGGATAATTGTGGTCTTAATCTCAGGATAGCAAGAAAGAGAATTGTACATGAAAGTATTTACACAAAGTTCCCAAAGCCCTGTGGATTATGCATTAGTTTAGATAATAAACTAGGGTAGATAGAAGGAAAGGAAAATCTGTGTATTCGTGCCATTTCTAATGTGTTTCCCTGAACATTTGCCAGACAATAACCCTTTAAGATTGTGCCCATGGAGAGTTATATAGAGGAAGAAACATCTGGTTTATTTCAGTGCCTAATACCATATCAAAACACTTGGTCTTTAATTTAGAGGAGATCAAACAAGAGGACTGTTTAACTTTGTTGATTATATCAGACTTCTTTGTGATAATTTATGTTTTGATTTCTACCTCAGAGCAAGAGAGAGAGGGAAAGGGGAAAGAGAGAGAGAGAGAGAGAGAGAGAGAGAGAGTGTGTGTGTGTGTGTGTGTGTGTGTGTGTGTGTGTGTTTTATTCTAGATAGTTAAATGATCAGTAGTCTCTAACAAAAGAAAAGAAAATTCAGGGAAGTTGATGTTTAAAAGTAATTCATGAAATAAGTTTCTTTGTTCCTTAGACTCAATAACATTAGCATAATAAAGATTAACTGAAATGTGCACTGCAGTGTTTAAAACATTGGGCTCACAGTTCCAGGGTTGGGCCTAGGATCTCTCCATTGTTTCTTTTTTGTCTGAGACCCTTTTCCTTAGCCTCTGGCTTATTGGCACCCTGCTGATTGGAATGGACCATGACTGATAGGAGGTGGAGCCTCATTTGTTGCAGTAAAATGAGGCATATTACCGTTTAAGCCTGGCAGAAGGTATTGGGAGTTATTCATCATTGGTCATTTAACAGTATGAGGACCATGGACTGCATGCAGAATGAATTCTTACTTTGTGTTTATGCTCTAGACTCTAAATCACTCCCTCTTCCATTTTGAAGTTACTGACTTTTTTCTTCTTTTTTTTCCTTCAAACACCAATGTTGGAGTCCTTTAAGACCAGAAAATACAAAAAGAAATATATTCTTGGTTTCAAATGCTCTTTGCCAAATAAAGCCTGGTGTTTAGAATTTCTTAAAGTAGCACAACAATTTCAATAGGATAAGTATAATTTGTGATTTGGTAATAGAATAAACCTCAACAGATAAAGTTTAGTGAAATGATTTGTGATCCAAAAGCCTGCGTTATCATGTGTTTTTTTTAATGTTGTATGGCTCCTCTTCTCCCCATATACACATTCTTTTTGTGAAAGTAGAAGGGATAAGAAAGAGTCCTGTAACTAAAGTTCATACCTATTTACATATAGGATTGAAACATTCTACTAAGTCATTTTACTATAGTGATCTTATATGACTATTGAGTATAAACTCTGCCTTCTTTGACCTAAGTTGTCAGCAGTTTTCAACATGCTTAAGGATTATTTAACTGTAAGAGCAGAGCTGTTAGAGAAAACAAGGGCTGATAGTCCATTTATACCCATAAAGGCCCATACCTACCTCATGATGTGATATGGATAGCCTCGTACATTAACACTAATTCCCAGAAAGAGTAGAACCTCACCACTATTTATTACTATAATTGTTCTCATAGCTATGCCGTAAAACTGATTTCAGTGGTAGAGTATTGCCTAATGGGTTAATGGTCCTGGGTTTAATCCCATCACCATAAAAAAAAAACACAAAAAAACCAAAAATACAAAAACCTGATTTGAAATCAACTCATCTATTAAACAATACTCCCCACCCCTCTCAGTATTTCTTTTATTTTTCTTTCTTTTTCTTTTTTTTTTTTTTTTGTGGTACTGGGTATTGAACCCAGGGGCATTCTACCTCCAAGCTACACCCCCAGCCCTATTTTTTATTCTTTATTTTGAAACAGGGTCTTACTAAGTTGCCAAGGGCCTCACTAAGTAGCTGAGGCTGGCCCCGAACCTGGATCCTCCAGTCTCAGCCTCCCGAGTACTGGGATTACAAGAGTGCGCCACCACGCCCGGCTTCCCCTTTGGTATTTCTATTACTTCCCCCCATTACATAAATACTAAGGTAAATACTACCATTTAAAGATTTCTTCTTTTTATCAGTAAGTATTAAAGCAAATTTAAAGCACAGTTTTATCACTCAAATTTTTATTTATTTTATTTTATTTTTTTGCCGTACTGGGGATTGAACCCAGGGGCGGTCTACCTCCGCGCTACACCCCCGGCCCTATTTTTTTATACTTTATTTTGAAACCGGGTCTCACGAAGTTGCGGAGGGCCTCACTAAGTCGAGAGAGAGAGAGAGAGAGAGAGAGAGAGAGAGAGAAAGAGAAAGAGAGAGAGAGCTGAGGCTGGCCTGGCCGCAAACCCGGATCCTCCAGTCTCCACCTCCCAAAGTACTGAGATTACAAGCGTGCACCACCACGCCCAGCTCAAATTTTTAAAAAATATTGAGCACCTACTTGTATAAGACAGTGGCAGGCAATGATGGATTCAGTGTTGAGCTAAATAAGGCCTCTGTCTTCAAAAAGCTTATAGTCAAGGAGAGACTAGCCAGATACACAAATAGTATCAAACTTAGTGTGAGATAAAGGAGTAAAGCGAAGTTCAGTGCTCTCAGAGAATAGGGAGGTGAAAAATGACATGCAAATGAGGAGGTGACATTGGAGCTTCATTTGATATGATTTCGAATTCTATCAAGGAGAAGTTAAGAAATAGACATCTGAAAGTAAGATAAGCTGTGTGCAGAAAATGAAAAAAAAATAATGTAGGTTATAAGGAGACTATAAAGTAGAAAGATACTTTGTGACCAGATTATGGAAGACATCAAACATCATTATGTTTTACTTGATAGGCAACAGTAAGCATTGGATTTGATTGTTCAAAACTGCTTTCAGACAGATGAGGATTAAAAACCAATGAATTGGGAGCCATGTGTGGTGGCACATGTCTATAATCCCAGTACTTGGGAGGCTAAGAGAGGAGGATCTCAAGTTCAAGGCCAGCCTCAGCAACTCCGTGAGACTCTGTCTCAAAAATAATAGTAAAAAGGGGTGGGGATGTAAGTCAGTCCCCTGGGTTTAATCCCCAGTAACACACACACACACACACACACACACACACACACACACACACACTTAATTAAGCTCGTTTGTGATAATCATAGTTTAGCATGAAACTGTAGCTTTTCTCAGTCGTCATCTACCCACCAACAATGTTATCAGCCCTTCCCTCCCTTACCAATGTTACACTCAAGACTTTTGTTTCATAAAAGTTGGTATCAGCCGGGCGTGGTGGCGCCACTTGTAATCCCAGTACTTGAGAGGCTGAGACAGGATCGCAGGTTCGCAGCCAGCCTCAGCTACTTACTGTGGCCCCCTGCAACTTAGTGAGGCTCTGTTTCAAAATAAAGAATAAAAAATAGTACTGGGGGTGTAGCCTGGAGGTAGAATGCCCCTGGGTTCAATCCCCGGTACCCCCCCAAAAAACTTGGTATCAATTGCCAATTAAAGGTATAATTATTTGAATCTCAAACATAACAAACAGTGATTTACAATGATAAAGATGAATGTTGAGACATGCTTTTGTTGGTTTGGTGACCTTACCTAATTTACTTACATGGTTGAAATAAATCAGTTTATCTAGCCGGGCGTGGTGGCACACGCTTGTAATCCCAGTACTTGGAAGGCTAAGACTGGAGGATCTGGGTTCACGGCTAGTCTCTACTACTTAGTGAGGCCCTCCGCCACTTAGTGAGACCCTGTTTCAAAATAAAGAATAAAAAATAGTACTGGGGGTGTAGCTCGGAGGTAGACTGCCCCTGGGTTCAACCCCCAGTACTGCAAAAAAAATCAGTTTATCTATGTGAGCCACTAGGAACTAAAATGGGACCTTTAGCTAATTTTCATATATGTCCTGTGAATTTTTTTTTTTGTGTGTGTGGTACTGGGGATTGAACCCAGGGGCATTCTACTTCCGAGCTATACCCCCAGCCCTATTTTTTATTCTTTACTTTGAAACAGGGTCTCACTAAGTTGCAGGGGGCCTCACTAATAGCTGAGGCTGGCCGCGAACCTGTGATCCTCCTGTCTTAGCCTCCCAAGTACTGGGATTACAAGTGTGCGCTACTAACAACTTTTGTTTTTGGTAGTGCTGGGGATTGAACCACTGAACTATATCATATTGATCTTATACAACTCTCTGTTACTAAGTCTTCTCAATGTTTCTTGAATTCTTTTCCATATCTTTCCAAAATGGCTTTCTAGCTTGAGTGTGTAACTTCCAGATCTGGCTATTGATAGAGTTGTTGTAATTTACTAACATCACACAAATTGCTGCATTTTGTTTGAGGTAAATATATCCATCAGAGAAAAGTGGACTTTGGGCTATTTGCAATTTGGAACTAATGAAAATTTAACAAATGAAAGCCATTATGTTTGTTAATTGTGACTGATAAATTTTGTTTTACATAAACCTATATGTTTACAGGTATAGATACGGATACAGAATATCTAGCCTTTTTAAATGTTGAAAAAATATTATTGTGCCATCCTTAAAACAAATGCTTAAACCTTTGTATACTATCATTTGAGCCACTTTAAATTCACTAGAGTTCTTAACTTACTGAGAATAAGGTTATTTCGGTAGGATGACGCTTTACACTCATAGTAGTTTTCTTTTAAAAAACATTCGACCACAGTTTAACCACAGAAGTTATTAGAAAAACTTATTTCCAACTAGAATAATAAAGAAATATGTATCTATTTTATTCTTCTCATATTAGAACATACATACTTTCGTGTCCTAGTTTTAAAATTGTGGCTACTTTGGCCTTTATGTAACAAAGCAGTTTTAAAGTTGATGAAAAACATTGTCATTTCGAGTCTTAGGGGTGGCAGTTTGGATTATAAAAATAACCCCATGTAAATGGGTTTATATTTTTGCTATTGTCTCATATTGATGCATGTATATCTCTTGTTTTCTGGTTAGATTTATTCTCCTGACCATACCAGCAGTAGTTTTCCATCAAACCCATCAACACCAGTTGGATCACCCTCTCCTCTCACAGGTAGGCTTCTATCTACTTCATAATTTGTGTGAGTCTACTTGGAAATATTTTTCATGCATTTATTTTTCAATAAAATGCAATAAAACTTAGGGAAGAATCATCTAGATTTTGACTGTAAGAAAGCATCTAAACAGAAGCTTCCTCTGGAGTTCATTTTGGAGAATACCAAGATATTTGCTAGTTTTGAATTATTTATGTATATCTTTCTAGATTCTTTTTTTTTTTTTTTTGCAGTACTGGGGATTGAACCCAAGAGCATTCTACCTCCGAGCTATACCCCCAGCCCTATTTTTTATTCTTTATTTTGAAACAGGGCCTCACTAAGTAGCTGAGGCTGACCGCGAACCCGAATCCTCCTGTCTCAGCCTCCCAAGTACTGGGATTACAAGTGTGCATCACCACGCCCGGCTATCTTTCTAGATTCTTAACATAATTTGTGATAATTTCTAATCACAACTGTGGTAATAGAAAAATTAAACTGGGCAATTGGGATGGAGGTAAAATACAGAAGAGTGACATAAAAATTTTTTATAAGATAGCATAAAAAGTAAACAAGTAATCTACTTAAAAGTACAAGGGCTAAGGATGTAGCTCAGTGGTATATCTACTAAGCATGTATAGCAAGTGGTATATCTACTAAGCCTCTTAGCCCTGAGTTCAATCCCCAGTACCAACCCCCAAAAGAAAAGTAAGAGCACATGTAACCTCTTTCATCCTTCTTCTCCATACTTAACCATGTAACATATGTGAGACTCAGAAATGATTAACTGTTTATATAGGTAATATGTCTTTATTTTTAGGTCCACTAAGTTATTATTTCATATATATGTAAATAAATTCTTGGAGATAATACAGTTTTTCCGCTAAGAAAAAGAACTCTGTGGATGAATTTTATTAGTGGAGATACAGAAATGGTTAAAATTTGCTTTCCTGATACTTTTCATATTAGTTTTGATAAGTTCCAGATACTATAATATGAATTTGTTGAGACATAATTATCATTATAAATGGGAAATTTTGACTTATTAGGAATAAATAAAATTGCACAAAAATGTTAAATATCTGTTAAGCTATGGATTTAAAAACTTGACCTATATTTTTCTAAGAAGCATTTGGAGGAAGAAAAATATGTTTGTTTATTTGGAGAATAAACATTATTAGGCAAATGGGTAAAATTGCCATATTCCTCCAGTGAGTTGATCTCAGAAATAATTCTGTTTCCTTATCAAGCCACTAGTTAGGTCCAGATGGCTTGAGTGTTGTTGTTACACCTTTTTACAAGGTACAGAATTTCTGGAAATCGAGACTCTGAGATGTCAAGTCCCTTGCTATCACCTGTGCTTTGTGTATTTGCCCTGTGGTTCTGCTAAGAAGCATTCCAGTGTGGAGATGATGAACTGCTGGCAGCTGCTGTCGGCTATTTGCAGGTCCTGCTACTTTCTCAGACACCATGGCTTCAGCTGTCTAGTAAAAGTTGAACAGCTGTTCCCCACAGAGACAGACTATGAAAGACCCATTGACTTAAAGTTGTTGTTTAACAGAGCTGAAATTACAGGAAGAATGATGTAACCTTAGCCCTCCTCATCCTAGGCTTGGCACGCTTTTGCTAAAATTATCAGTGTCATTTTTGCTAAAGCCTTTTTCACTTTCTCATCTGAGGTATCCATGTCTGCCCTTACTGTACATTCCCACTGCCTCTCCTCTGCCTTGTAAGATAGCTTCCAAAGTGTCTTTTAGTTTTAATTAACACTGGGGTGGAAGACTGTAGTGGAACTTAGCATCTACGAAGGGATGTCAGTGATACGGAGAATCAGACATGTAAACAACAGGTAAACATTTCTTTTTTTGTGTGTGTGTGATGCTGGGAATTGAACTCGGAGGCATTCTACCTCTGAGCTACATCCCCAGCCCTATTTTATCTTTATTTAGAAACAGGGTCTGGCTAGGTTGATGAACTTACTACGTCCTGAATCTCTCTTGCTTCCTTTATCTAGTGCTTTCTTATCTTTACATCCCTTACACACACACACACACACACACACACACACACACACACACACCATGGCAGAGCAGAGATGGGAAGAAAGGAAAGCACTATGTGATAAGGTGTTCACAGTCAAAGGGAAAAGAAAAAGCAAAGCAGAGCTTCTATATAATATGTGGAATTATTTTGTGCTTCTGTGGCAATGACCTGATACTTAGAATAAGAAAAAATCCCATCTACTTTGTGCTCTCTACTCTTGCCTTATCCTTTGTGCCTGAGTAGGTCACACTCACATCTAAGTAGCTTTAAGGGCAGTTATTCTTAACCCCGCTCATTTTCCTTTGGAATTTAACAGACCAGGAGCATGTTTCTACTTAAATAGTAGAAACATATAAAGAAGCTTCCGAGATATATCGGTTAGAATGCTTTAGGATGAAAGAAGAGAAATTCTTATCCTAGCTAACTTGAACAATAAGTGCTTTGTTAATCCTGTATGACAAGAAGCCCATAGCCAGCAAGGTTCAGAGCATCTACTCTACTTCTTAGCAATTCTTTCTCAGGCTGCTGGCAAGATCAAGGCACCACATGCAAGCATAACAATGCATACTAAAAGAAAAAGAACTACCTCTTCTTTGTCTTGTAAGAAACCTTTTCCAGAAGCCCCCTCAGTGGATTTCCCTTCCTGTCTAACCACTGGTCAGCACTGTGCCTACCCCAGTGGCTTGTAACAGAAATGGAGCTACCATGTTTAACTTAGGTATCAGAACTTATCCTAATGACTAAAAATAGAATTACTCTCTCCTGATTCATACTAGGAAAGGATAGGTCCACCCTCCTACCCCCTTGTGAATACAATCAGGGCTCTGGCAGCAAGGTAAAGAGAGGAGTAGCTGTGTTTACTGCAGTTGATATTTACAGCATTTGTTAAGAGAACATGTAAGGGAACTTGGAAGGCAGAAAAAACATCATTTGCATTTCTTTATCACCTTCTTGAATATAAATGAATAAAAATTCAGTAATTGTAGTACTCAGTAGTAGTCCGAGCAGTCGCAGTAAAAATAAATGAAAATAAAGAGAAATCCTTGGTTTGGGCTAGTTTACTCAGAGAGGTATTTATTTTTATCATCTGTCAGCATACTTGGTGTTTAATCAGTTACCTGACATCAGCATGTTTTCAGTCTAATTGAGGAATTACGATGAAACTAGAGAGTTCATTCTAAATGCATGATCAGGATAGGTTTCACGAAGTGTAGGATTTTTAAAAGGAGGAAAGGGAGTTTTCTGGGTATAAAGGCAAGAACATCACAAAGATCCAGATGTGAGAAAGTACATGCACTGTTCATCCAGTTATTGAGTTGACTGATGGTGAAGTTTTCACCTGCAGGAGTATAAAGGAATGAGATGGAGAGGCTGGCTGGGGCCAGGTTGTGGCTCCCTTAAGGGTTAGGGTTATCCAGTCTTTTCCAAGCATGAGGCAATCTCATGGAAGTTTTGATTGAGATTAGGGTGCAATTACAAAGAGAAACAGCTAAGAAAATATGTGGTAAATGGTCATAGGAATTTTCTCAGTCATATAAAATGTTATCTATTCCCTGAGTTTATTAACCAGTTGTGGTAGGTATGAGAGCAGATCAGAAACACTGGGTGAATTTTAGATTTAGTGACCCAAAGCCTTTCCAGATTTTTAGCCAAGTTTTTTAACACTCTTAGTCACCCAGCTAGCTTCTTTTTTATAAATGTTCAATAAACTTTAATATCAAGTAGGTTTATTATAATCCTTCTAGAATAAGAGGGAGCTTTTTTTTAAGGTAGTCAGTAAAAAGCCTAAGCAATTACTGAAATTGCTTCCTACATAGAATAGTTGAAAGCTGTGCTCGTACAATAGAAGCAGAGCCTTCTATATATGTCTATTTCCAGACACCAGGTGACAGAGAAGGGGAGAATAACCTGTTCTCAAAGGAACCCCAGACTTTTCCAGCCTTTGAATTTTTGTTTGTCCATACTCATGTATTATTGCTACAGTTGATGATTGCAAGCTAGAGACAGCAATATGATTCTAAATTTAATCTGTATATGTTATTCATGCACTACTTCTTACAAAGAAATAAAGCTACAGGTCTGTCTAGTGTCAGACATGTTAGCGTTATGGTCTGTGTCCAGAATTTGAGTCCCACCCTCACCTCACCAGCAAAGGCCTCATCCACAGCTAGTCACTAGTGATTCAAGATTGCAAAGATCTTGGCTTATTTACCTTTTTTATTTTCATTATCGCATGATAAATCTACCATCAGAAAAAGATGTCAGAAATATCCCATTATTAGAAAGACCTTTAGACTTACAAGGTGAGTGCTTTCATATCTCTTAAGATCAGCTTTGTGAGGTATATTAAAAACAAAAACAAGCTGGGCATGGTGGCGTACCCCTGTAATCCTAGTACTTAGGAAGCTGAGACAGGAGGATCACAGGTTCAAAGCCAGTCTCAGCAACTTAGTGAGACCCTATTTCAAAATAAAAAACAGGGCTGGGAACGTTACTCAGAGGTAGAATGCCCCTGGGTTCAATCCCCAGTACCAGAAAAAAAAAAAAAAAAGACTGTGTCCTGGTTTTGTACTCCAAGCTCACAAAATTAATTGGTATTCTGGATCAACCAGATTATGGGTCTACTAATTCCTAGTACCCACTACACTTCTGTACCCTCCTTTGGTTTTACTGACCATAGTATTGACTTACACCAAGTTAACTCTGCCGTATCTAATCATCCCCTTTGTGACCAATAGCATGAAATTTTGAAATGACTAGGTGGAGTTATAGGAGGTCTGTCCATGGAGTAAATATAGCTTGGAATTTGTATGAAGGTCAAACAGCAGCACTGGGAACTGAACCCAGGGTCTTGCACCTGCTAAGGAAGCACTCTACCACTGAACTACAGCCCTAGCCCTTTTTATTTTATTTTGAGATAGGGGCTCACTAAGTTGCCCAGGCTGGCCCAGAACTCTTGATCCTCCTGCCTCCAGCCTCCCAAGTAATTGGGATTACAGGCGTGCACCACCATCCCTGCCTCAAACAGATGTGCCATTACCACTGTAACCCTCTAGCATTCTGCTTTACCAAGTGTGTAATGGTGGAGGGCCCAATCTACAATAACAACAACAACAGAATGGGTTTAAGTATATGTTTATTTTGATTAACTTAGTGCATATATCTGACTTCTCAACACTAAGCTAGTGAAGAACCACAAAAACTGCCTGTTTTGCAAACCATCTATATGCATGCTGATGATTCTGAGGTGTTGAAATGTAATAAAACTTGCGTTCATATTTCCTGCGAATTAAGTAATTTGATGATCAGGCTCCTATCACAGGCTGATCACCCAAGAGGGTCGAGGGAATCATGGAGCAAAATGATTTGAAAGTAAAATTACAAGCATTAAAGGAAAGTATTTTCTCGATAATTTAGGATCTTCAAAATAGATTATCCACCTAAAATTTATAATTCTGCATCAGTGCTTTGTAAGCATTAGCTGCTTGTTTTCGTGTATTAATTCTTCATTTAGTCAGTTCCTGAATTTTCCTGATTGCTAAATTCTACTTGTTAATTATAAAATTAGCCCACAAGTTTGTTCCAGTGAGCAATTTTAGATCATCCATAATTTATATGATTGATTTATGATTACATTTGTTTGTCTAGCATAAAGCCTTTAATGGTCCTCAAAATAATTTGTTTATAAGTAAAAAAAAAATGTGTTAACTAAAGGACACAATATATCTTTTTTTCTCTCACAATTTTAGTATTGAAAATATATTTGTAGCCAGGTGTGGTGGCGCACGCCTATAATCCCAGAACCTGTGAGGCTGAGACAGGAGGATCGCAGGTTCGAAACTTAGGCTCAGCAACTTAGCGTGACTTTTGGCAACCTAGGGAGACCCTGCTTCAAAAATAGGGCTGGGGATGTGGCTCAGAGGTAGAACGACCTTGGGTTTAATCCCCAGCACCACACACAAAAAAGGTAATATATTTGTATAATCACAACAGTATGTATATGATTAGCTGTGAAATATAATCAGTTTGTTAAGAATCTGTGTGTCCAACCTTTCTAGTTGCAAAATGTGTGAGATTGATGGGAATACAGTTACTAAGGTTGGTCAATAATTAAGTAGTTATTCAGCTAAAATGAATGTAATAGTTCCAGTTTACTTTAAGTTGTTCTGAGATAACAAGTAAGGTATATAAAGATTAAACTTTAGCTTAATGGTAAATGGACATGTAACAACAGGCCTTCTTGGAACATGGTTTAAACTTCACTTAGCAATACACAAAACAAATTAAGTAAACCTTTTGACTTCCAACATTATATTTCCATCGCAATTCAGGTTGTCACTGAGGCATTTATTAGGAACAGTAATGTACATTTAATTGAATGTCCTTTATTGTTTTCTGTAAATAACTTATTTTCAGATGAACAACTATGAAATGGTGAAGATTTCAATCAGTTGTTTTGTCTTTTCTTTTTAAAGCTATTTTGGCAAGACCATTAAAACATTCATTCAACTCCACATATGGATGAATTTGTTCACTTTTTTCTTATGAGTTTTTTCTTTTGTGTAATGTGCATGTGTGTGCATGCGTGCACATGTGCGTGTGCTAAGGAATCAAATCCAGGAACTTGCACATGCTTGGCAAGCATTCTACCACTGAGCTATGTCCCCAGCCCCCCAGCTTCATTCTTTATGAACTTAAATCCTTCCTTTTTCTATCTTCATTTCTTTTTGTTGTACTTCTACTTTCCTAACATCAAAGAATTTAACAAACATTTTTATAATGATATTTTCTAAATTAAATAATGTATTTAGGTATAGACTGTGTTGGAAAAACTTTTAGCAAGTGATCCCAAATATATTTGTAGTCATTTGAAATTGGTTCCTCTGTTCTCAGTACTAAAGGCACTGTTCATTAATATTACACTTTGTAAAGCAATCTGACCTTGTGAATTAAGGATCATAAATATGTGTATAACCTTCAATTCAGAAATGCTCCTTATCTTGGAAATATATTTCCTCTCAGAAAAAAAAACAATAATGTGTATTACAGCACTATTCATAATAGCTAATTGATAGCAACCAAAATGTCAAGTAGCAACATAATGGGTGGTTAAGCAAAGTATACTGTAAAAAACAGGTAAATATTAGTGCAATCATTAGTAGTATTAACAAAGACTGTAAAACCATGGTGGAGAAGGGGGAGAAAGAAAGAGGATGTACATTGGAAGTGCATTTTTTCAAGATATGTATGCATGTGAACAAAATCTAAACAATATGCAAACATAAAAGTAGTTGTTTTAGAGTATAATATTTTGTTTTCTTAGCTTCCTACATTGTTGTATTAATAATAAAAGACTTTTTAGTGTTTTGGGTTTATAAGTAGCCATTATTATGCTGAAGACTGAGCGAAATTTTTCATGTAGATTTACTTACATTTATGGGTTATCTTTACCCTTTCCTTTAGAACATTATCAAAATTGCTGAGTTAACCTAGACGTTATGGTTGCTTTGGGGTTTTAACAGGTACCAGTCAGTGGCCCAGACCTGGAGGGCAAGCTCCTTCATCTCCAAGCTATGAAAACTCACTTCACTCCCTGGTAAGAGCCTCTGACAGACCTTTACAGATCTTATGGGATTTTATGTATTATTTGGAGATTTTTTGTTGTTGTTCTTTGGTGTTTGGGGTTTTTTTTTTTTCTTCTTTTTTAGTAAGTCTTGTGTAACAATGAAGAAACAGTAGGATAGCATTACACACGGATTCTTTGCTAACAAATGGCCTGATTTAGTTGAACAATATAAGACACATTGGGGTGTGCCTTTGCCATCTGTTCTTTGGGACACCAGGCTTCTGGTATCAGACAGCTGAAATAGTGTTATAGGTTTTTGTTTCTTTGACAAATCTTAGGGCTTAGTTTTTCTACACTTTTATGTTTACTTATAAGAGGAAACTTGAGAGAGAGAGAATTAAATCCAGCAATGCAAAATCTTAAGCTAATACTCGGTATAGTTTATGACTTACATTAAAATTTTTAAGTGAATATAATTTTTGTCATGAAAGTGTTATTTCCCATGTTATCTTATAACAAAGATTGCATTATGCAAATCATACAAGCAGAACATTGTTTACCAGACAAATAACACAGTAAAAGAAACTTCTAGTTACTCCAGGGTAAAGAATTTGTGGTAGAATGTTAACTACTGTTGCTTTTGTATGCTTACATTTGTAACCCAGAATTGCAAAGTATAATAAAACCAAAATAAGGATGATCTGATGGAATGCTAAGTCATGCTATCATTCAATAATTCCAAGTTGCAAGCCGGGCGTGGTGGCTCATGCTTGTAATCCCAGTAGTTGGGAGGCTGAGACAGGAGGATCCAGGTTCGCGGCCAGCCTCAGCTCCTTAGTGAGGCCCTCCGCAACTTCGTGAGACCCTGTTTCAAAATAAAGTATAAAAAATAGGGCCAGGGGTGTAGCGCGGAGGTAGAACGCCCCTGGGTTCAATCCACAGCACCACAAAAAAAAATAATAATAATAATTCCAAGTTGCAAATAGAAACGTTCTTTATCTGTAACTAACCAGAACATTTTAAATTGAGGGTAAGTTTTCTTCTCACATATTTTGCAAGCAGATATAAGCAATGTGTGCTGTTTAAATGCTAACCTTGTAACTCCCCTGTTAAATTCCAGCCTTCTCATACCTTAATACAAGTAGATCTCTCAGGTCTCCATGTTAACTTCACTAACATGTTATGCTCACGTGCACATCAGCTATTTCCTCATCTCTTTTGGAGTTAATCTTAACCTGTGCTTTGCCTCCTGTTCTGTCTTGACTTTGCCAGAAAAATCGAGTTGAGCAGCAACTTCATGAACATTTGCAAGATGCAATGTCCTTCTTAAAGGATGTCTGTGAGGTACTATTTCTTTTGGATGGTGCCTTTTTTGTGTTTCAACTACTTCCCATTATCCGTTTAAAATCGTCAAGCTTGTACAGACTTCAAAGTCTTTTAAAATCAAATAATTGACCATTTCAGTTTTTGTAATGGTATGTAAGAATAAATTTTGTCTCTTATGTTATTCAGAGTGATTCTTTTAAAAAGAGCTCTACTGGCATGTGCTTTTGATTTTTAAAATTCTAATATGTTTGTGTATGAGGCATGTGTGTATCCATAAACAGTGTCATTTCTTCAGATTTACTAAAGAACATATCTGGATGTGTTCACCATTTAAGATAGATATATTTTATTCGCTAAAACAAAATTACAACTTAAATTTGATGAATTTGAGGGTCCTTCCCCAAGTTTACATCTTTCAAAAATCATTATTAAAGTATAATTTATCCTTTTATATTGACTACAATTGAGTGTCAACATTGTAGTCTTCATCTTTTGTAGAAGCTAAAAGAAATAACCTCATGGTAGATTGGTAAATTCATCTCATAAAGCAGTGATTGTTTATGAAACTTTTAAATTTTAGCCTAGCTTATGGATAGCCTTTCTTTTTTTTTTTTTTGGTATTGATTTGCAGTACAGGTAGTTGGTTTTGAAGCTAAATACCATTTCACTTGTCTTCCATATATGCCAAAGTAGGAAACACAGCAGCTTAATAAACTGAACAGATACCAGCAGTAACCTTCATATTTTTTTCAATCCTTACAGCAGTCTCGAATGGAAGATCGTTTGGACAGACTGGATGATGCTATCCATGTGCTGCGGAACCATGCTGTGGGACCTTCCACCAGTTTGCCTGCTGGTCACAGTGATATACACAGTTTATTGGGACCATCCCACAATACACCAATTGGAAGCCTCAATTCAAACTATGGAGGATCAAGCCTTGTTACAAACAATCGATCTGCTTCAATGGTAAAATCATGCTTGTCTTATTTGTAATTACTTCTAAAGCTTATTGTCCTAAATGTTTTTCATGAAATTGGGGTGGGGGGAGGTCTCTGTTTTTGAAAGGGAAGTAAAGAGAACCTTTAAAGAATTTCCATTATTGTCTTGGGCAGGGTTATTGACTGAGTATTGGACCCTAAAATCCTGCTATGATCACATACAAAGAGAAAAAACTTTCTAGAGATCATTTTAGTTTTAACGTAGAGTTTTTTTCCAGATGTGTAATAATTGGCACAATAGTTTGTATCTTGAAATAGTGAATAAGAACTCTGACTAGCAAAAGTAATAAAGCAAGACTGAGTTGCAAGAATTTTAACCTAGAAAAACTGTTATCGGAATTTGGAACCTGCCTTCAATAGCAAGAAAAAAATGTGAAACTCTAATTTATATAGGTCCAAATTTAAACTTTATTCCCAAATGAAGAAAAAAATGGGAGGGGGTAGTTTTAAGAACAGCTGTAATTTAAGTAACAATTAAAAGGAAACAATTTTAGATTAATCCCCAAAGAGAATAAAATAATTCAATCCATCTTTAAAGAAAATATGGTCATTCTTTAGAGGGAAAAAGTAGAAGCCGGGCGTGGTGGCGCACGCTTGTAATCCCAGTACTTTGGGAGGCGGAGACCGGAGGCTCCTGGTTCGCAGCCAGCCTCAGCTCTCTCGCTCTCTCTCTCCTTAGCGAGGCCCTCCGCAACTTCGTGAGACCCGGTTTCAAAATAAAGTATAAAAAATAGGGACGGGGGCGTAGCGCGGAGGTAGAACGCCCCTGCGTTCAATCCCCGGTACCGAAAAAAAAAAAAGAAAAAGTAGACTTCTATAGCCATATACATCAAAAATGCTGTTGAATGTCATGTTATTTTCTATCCACATTGCCTTTTAACAGAATGAAGTTCTTTTTGAACCTGATATTTAACTGATACCGTATGTTTGCATGTTTATGGCATGGCTTGTAAGGGGCCCTGCAGCTGCGAAGTAGACTTCTATGAGACAGATTTCTAGTGGAAGCCATGTGATCAAGGCTAAAACTCACCTGTCATCAAAATAATTAGGTGCTCCACATGCTAAAAGCTTGTATTCTGTAAAATAGGGTTGGTTCCAGATTTCCACATTCACATGTCAGATAGCCATTTACATTCATTTTGGAACCTCCAAAGTAAACATCAAACAAGGCTGTCTGGTTTCGGAGAACAGTATTTTCCACAACATGGATAACATCAGATAACCTGCATATCTTAGCAACTAAGCGTTTGGTTTTATTTGTTTTTTCGTTTTTAATGTTAGGAAATCTTGAGATTCTCTCTCCTTTTAAATTAGTTCCTATTGCTATTGATGAGCAAATAAATGTGAAAACGTTTATGATTTATTAAATTCAGATGTATGAAAAGATGTTGCTATTACTATTTAATAGTAATAGTAAAATAATTTTAATGGTATACAACTAGGATGGTGTTTTGCACATATGAATGTAGAATACCAAATTATTAATAATTTTCTGATATATTGTTTATCCTTATTTAGAAGAATGACTAGAAAATCAATATATTTGAATCCCAAGTTAGTCTCAACTGAAACATTTACAGTTCTTGTTCCTTACCTCTTAATCTTTTTTTTAATTCTTTACTCTTACTAGCTTACTCCTCCTATTCCTACTTATCTGATATAATATTTGATAAATCTCTGTCTCTTCCCAACCAGAGTGGAGTTTGTATAAAACAGAACTTCTGTCTTGGGAAGGTTGTGGATATGCCTTAATAAGAAAAGAGATTTTTCAGTCGGGCGTGGTGGCGCACGCTTGTAATCCTAGTACTTTGGGAGGCGGAGACCGGAGGATCCGGGTTCGTATCCAGCCTCAGCTTTCTCTCTCTCTCTCTCTCTCTCTGTCTCTGTCTCTCTCTCTCTCTCTCTCTACTTAGTGAGGCCCTCCGCAACTTCGTGAGACCCGGTTTCAAAATAAAGTATAAAAAATAGGGCCGAGGGCGTAGCGCGGAGGTAGAACGCCCCTGCGTTCAATCCCCGGTACCACAAAAAAAAAAAAAAGAGAGATTTTTCAAAATTCAGTCCTCCAAAGCCATATAGAATCCTAGTACATTTTATTTTATCTTTTTACCGTGTGTATGGGGAGGGTAATTGGGATTAAGCCTAGGGTTGCTATACCAGTAAGCTGTACCCCACCCCTTTTAATTAATTATTTATTTATTTTTAGCTTGGGGTCTGGCTAAGTTGTTAAGGGTGGCCTTGAACCTGCCTTCTCCTATCTCAGCCTCCCAAGTACTAGAATTTGAGGTTTGCGTCACCATGTCTGGCAAAACCTAGTACATTTTAAAAGTATTGGTAGAACCGGGTATGGTGGTGCACGCTTGTAATCCCGGTACTTGGGAGGCTGAGACCGGAGGATCCGGGTTCGCAGCCAGTCTCAGCTACTTAGTGGGGCCCTCTGCAACTTCGTGAGACCTGGTTTCAAAATAAAGGATAAAAAATAGGGCCGGGGGTGTAGCTCGGAAGTAGAACGCCCCTGGGTTCAATCCCCGGTACCGCAAAAAAAAAATAAATAAATAAAAAATAAAAGTATTGGTAGAGAAAGTAATTGTTTTATTAAATAGTGTCCTAAGACTTTACACTAAGAAAGTAGCTCCCACTACATCCTATAAGAATGTGCTTACCTGTTTTCTACTTCAGAACATCAACAAAGGGAGTACCAGAGATATTCTTAAAAAGGAAAATTCTCAAAGTAGTCTAAATTTGGAATCTTTTTAACCTTGAATTTGGGCCATAGTTACTTTTAGTTCTGTGGGTTTGTGTACTGTAGAAATTATGTGTCTAGGTTTCAACTGAGTAGAAGGATTTTTACTTTTCATCATTCCTTTACTTATTTTCTGTGTGTATGTGGTACTGGGGATTGAATGACCTCTGAGCTACACCCACAGCCCTATTTTTTTTTTAATTTTGAAAAATAGGGTATTACTAAGTTGCTGAGACTGACCACGAACCTGCAATCCTCCTGTCTCAGCCTCCCAAGTACTGGGATTACAGGCATGTGCCACCACACCTGACTGCTCTTTTAACTATTTTAACCTAGTGTTTTTCCTCAGTGAGCAATCTCTATTTTTTTTTCCACTAAACTCACACTTCATTGCTTTTAAAGGGTTTTACTAACATCTTATGATTAAAAATTATTCATAATGACTTCTTTTTTTAAAGTTTGAAAAACATACAGGTTATTCATTTATGAAAGTATCATTTTAAAAGGAAATACAACAAATAGAATACTACCAAGTTTCAAGTATAAAACCCTTCAAACAAAACAAAATACCTTGGGATAAACAATATGTAAAGATCCTTTAATCATTCTATAGCTTAATATTATTTTAAATCATTAGAATTCAGTGAATAGTACAAATTGAACTAATTATTAGAATGGAATTCAGAATCAGAGAGGAATTCATACTGAGTAGTTTTCAATCTGTCCCTTAATTTATAAGATCTCTTATTCATCAACTAATTAGATTTAATATTTTTCCATGGTGAGTGCTAAAGCCATTGGCCAGATTAAGTGAAAACAAGTCCCTTGTTGGGCGTTCCCACAAAAGTCATGGCAAGCCATAGGCAGATTATGAAGATTTTGTATGCAGGATAATGTCATTTAATGGGTGGGCCTTTTATTCTGAAACTGGGCTCTTCATAATAATTGAAATTTAGAGCATAGCAGGCCCAAGGGTTTGTCTTCCCTGCTATTTCCCCATTAGTAGCAGCCTGTCAGCTGTATGCTAACGAGGTGAACAATTAAACAGGGTCCTATCTGGCTGGCCCCACAGGCTTTAGGCTCAAAGAACTGTTTATACACCTGTTGTGTGTGTAGGCAGAGCCATTTGAATGTGGAACAGCAGATTAAAGTTAGAGGGTGTGGGAGCCAGGGTGAAAAGGGGTTAAAGAGAACTATAAAAATTGTGAAAGTCAAATTCTCCAGAAAATATATGAAGGCCATTTGCAAGGGGAATCAAGTTACAAAGAAAAAATTCCTGCTAACTTCATTAACATTTAGAAACTCCAGACTCCAAGATTTCTGCTAGTCTGAGACCATTTTTTTAAAGGCTATGTTTTTACAATGTGTGCCAGTTAAGTTTTCTCTTTTGGAAGCCAGTAATGTAGGCTGATGTGAGAAAATACTTAGTTTGTAGTATTCCATGGAGGCGAAAAATATTTGCTGGCATTTATATTCCAAAACAAATAAAACAACTTTCCTGACTTTTCTTAAGGGAAAGACAGAATCCTTAAGATTTATTGTTTTTTGTTGTTGTTGTTGTTTTGCGGTACTGGGGATTGAATCCTGGGGCATTCTACCTCTGAACTACACCCCCAGCCCTATTTTTTATTCTTTATTTTGAAACAGGGTCTCACTAAGTTGCAGAGGGCCTCACTAAGTAGCTGAGGCTGACTGCAAACCTGTGATCCTCCTGTGTCAGCCTCCCAAGTACTGGGATTACAAGTGTACGCCACCACACCAGGCTAAGATTTATTGTTTAGATAACGATCCTATTTCTGCCATGCCTTTCATCAAGAAGAAAGTGATAGAATATTTTTTATTAGTTGAGTTCCAGAAAATAAAAAATGATTTATATTAATGAACTGCAAAGAAACAAAGATCCAATAGACACATTTTCACTTACGTGAGTAGAATCAGTTGATTATTGTTCAGTGGTGTTGTCTTACTAAGCTACAAAATGAGTTTCACGTATATAATATAGAGTAAATATACATATGTTTAAACATTTACATTTTAAAAGGCTATTTCTTTTTAAATTACTTGGTGTGACAGTTCAAAATACTAGGTAAGAACACAATTAGCACATATTACCAAAGATCATTGGAAGTTTTAAGCACACAAAATTATAAACACATACACAGAAATTTCAGCTTTTGCTTTGTCCTAAAAAGATTTCCTGAGCTAGTCAAAGTTATTCTAGTGATATTTTATCTTTAGAATAGGCCTACGCTTCTAAGGTTCCAAAGAATTTACAGCTATATATTGTGTTTATCCCATATCTCTTTATTAAATGGGACTTTGAGTTAACCTTCCCCTTATATCACTGAGTAGTCCATAGTTAGCAAGAAGATATGCGTATTTGTTAAGCAAGGATGGCTTTGAAACAGGATTTAATGAAATGTTTCTAAAATAAATTTCTCTCTTAAATAGTTTTTACAATCCATTTTGTCATTGGTTATTCAAGTTTTTTGGAGGGAGGGGAAATCTAAATGGTGAAACTTTTAGAGGTGGGAAGGGAGTTGGAAGTCTGCCAAGGGGAGTAGAAATTGCCTTTTTTGTGTGTGATCCCCTCCCAGCTTTAAGATTTTATGATTCTATTGCATGGTGACATTTATGTGGCTTAAAAAAAGGATATAGTCAATTTTTGAATATCCAATGGAGCAATGACACAAGCAGTTCTCGGCAATGACTAATCCTCAAATAATTTTATAAGTAGCTATGGAATACATTAAATGGGTTTTTTTTTTTTTTTTTTTTTTTTGCAGTACCGGGGATTGAACGCAGGGGCGTTCTACCTCCGCGCTACGCCTCCGGCCCTATTTTTTTATGCTCTATTTTGAAACCGGGTCTCACGAAGTTGCGGAGGGCCTCACTAAGTAGAGAGAGAGAAAGAGAGAGAGAGAGAGAGAGAGAGCGCAAGCTGAGGCTGGCCGCGAACCCAGATCCTCCGGTCTCCGCCTCCCAAAGTACTGGGATTACAAGCGTGCGCCACCACGCCCGGCCC
>PVJS01024717.1:0-28443 GCA_004027185.1 Glis glis
GAGAAATGAGAGACCAGTTCCACCAATCGATAATGCAAAAGCAAAGGAACTTTATTAGCTATCTCGAGCTAGGGTCCAAGTCTCATCCAGCACAGTGGAGTATTGACCTCGGACCCCCGAGCTCTAGATTACTCAGGCTTTTATACATTTTGGTTACATATACAGTTGGCAACAGTTAGGGGTATTTGGAGTTCACTGATTGGCTCGTCACACCTGAGGAAGTTAGGGACTTTTCACCATTGTTCTGATAGGCCCCACTGGGTGGTAGTTTCTGTGAGAACATCTCTTGGAACTATTGGTTTAGGCCCTACCATTGTTCTGATAGGCCCCACCGAGCGGTAGTTTCTGTGGGAACATCTCTGAGAAACAGAAACTTGGGCCTAGCCTAGTTCCTTCAGAAGTACAGCTTGTCATGGCTGTTCTTCAGTCTCACAACACTTGCACAATACTACACACATACATTACACACATGTACTCATACAAGCCCTCACACACAAGTGTGCACTCACACATATATACATACCCACACACCACACACACTTCATGAAACTCTCATTCTCAACCAAGGTCCACTTTTCCACTTGGAGATATGGGTATCATTTGTAATAAAAATGCTCCTAGAGAATGAACCTCCCATATGACCCAGCCATACCACTCCTGAGTATCTACCCAAAAGATTGGAAACCAGACTACCAGAGTAATGCATGCATATCTATGTTTATAGTTGCACAATTCATAATTGCCAAACTATGGAACCCACCAAGATATCCATCAACAGATGAATGGATTACAAAAGTATGGGATATACACACAATGGAATTCTACTCAGTCATAAAGAAGAACAAAATTATGTCATCTGCAGGGAAATGGATGGAACTGGAAAATATTATGCTAAGTGAGATTAGTCAGTCACAAAAAGTGAAAGGTTGGATGTTCTCCCTCATATGCGGAAGCTAGGGAGAAATTTGGACATAGAAGGGACTCCAGACAAAGGAGGAGAAACCTTAGTGGAGTGAAGGAGGGGACCTAACTGAGGGAGATGGGAGGGGGGAGGAAAACTTCAAGAGGGAAACACTTTAAGGGACATGACGTATATACACAAACTTATCAAAGCCAATTACTGTGTCGAGCACGGGAAGGTGGAGAAGGAGAGGGAGTAGGGTGGGAACTGGGGGAGGGCTGAGTTCTGTGTGCATGTATGCCTCTCTCACCCTGAAATTCGTCAAGGTGTATGATTACAATGCACTAATTAAAGAAAAAAATTTAAAAAATGCTCCTAGAGGTCTTTTTCCTGCTTTTTAGTTGCTGAACGCTGTGAGGTGAATGGGAGAGTGTGGAGTCTCTCCCAACTCCTTCCCTTGTTATCAAGCTCCCAATGCACCTGGAAGGAGTCCTCAGGCCTAATTCAGGTGATAATGTGCAGTTAGAGTTGAGGTGTGGGTGGCCCTGGAACCCTTCCTTTAGCCTCGTTACTACTATCGTCCCAGGGGCTGGCACAGAACCTCACACATAGGAGGCCTTCAATGTATGTTGGATAAATCCTTAAGCCTTCTTTTGCTTTTTTAAATTAAAAAATTTATTTGGGTCATTTCTTGTCTCCTTTTCTTGCCTGACTTGTAATAGAAGCCCAAGGTGATACACAGGTCCCTTAGAATAAAACCCTCCTTGGAGAATGAAAAACCCTCCGTAACTTCATACTTTCAAGGATTTCATCAGAGACACCAAAATCCTCAGATATTATCTAATTCAAGTCTCTCATTTTATAGATAAATGAACTGAGCCCCAGAAATGTTAGAAATTTCTCCAAAGTCTCACTGCTAGTTGACAGCAGACTAAGGACTAGGTATTTGATAGTCTGATTCCTGGACCAGTGCTATCCTAAGATTAGATTTGGATAACTTTATTCGAGAATAATGCTTTGATAATAATGTTAAGAAAATATGTGAATCAAACATGAATTTCTTTACCCATAACATTGCAATAGTCTATGAGGAATTATACTGGTTTGAGTAGAGTATTTGCTATATTTTAATAAATTTGGCCTATGATATCACACCAAATGCACTCCCATGTAATATATATTTAACCTTATGGCTTTAGGTGTGATTAAAAGTATCCCTGTTCAATTTTTATAAATTTCAACTCTGCCTTTCAATTTTTTTTTAATGTGTGGGATCTCTGAACACTCTATGGCTTGTTACATCTTCCTGGTAGATATACTAGAACAATCTCACATTAATGATAGTTTTTAGCCTTGCCTTACTTAACAGATATGATATAGACAATACTCGTGCCCATCACTTCAGAAGAGCAAGAAAACCACTAATTGTGGTTTTAAGAGCTTAGCTTTTTAAAAGAAACTTGACCTTTATGTAGCTAATGCAGTGATTTATGGTATTGGCTTTCTTATTGCTTCAAAATAGGAGCTTGAATTGTCTCATTTTGTCATTTACTGCATTTATATTTCTCTAGAGTTGGCTTTTTAATTTTTATTATTTGAGTTGTGTTGAGTTTAATCATCCCATTCTACCCCATGTCCAGTAGGTTTTCATGGAAACCTGGGTACGTGTGGTAGAAGATTTAAGTGCAATGCATAGCAAGCCCTTTTCAAACAATGCGTATGTATGCTGTGTATTTGTATTTACATAGTCATATGTATTCTATAAATAATATGCTTCCATGTATGTGGCAAAGGGTATGAAATTTAAATACACAGTGTAAACACTCAAATCTGGTAGCTATTAATAGCAATTACTCTCACTTGAACTACCATGCCCTGCCTAAAAGACAAACATCATGTTAAAGTAAAAAAGACATTTAGGCAATTTAAAATATACTATGATATGGTGAATACAAATAGTGGTTAAATTAGGGTGATAGAATTGTGGGTAATTTCTCTCTTTTCTAATGTTATTTTATTTTTATACTGAAAGGAATTCATTTATTATTTTTAAAGAAAGGAAAACAAGAAGAAAGGCAATAAAGCAGCAACACTGAAAAATATATTTGTAAAACTTCCCTAGATTGGGAGACATGCTGAAGGGTGTTTATGCTATTACAGCTCTTGGTCTTGATCACCAGTCTGCCTTCAAAAATGAGCCTGCCAATTTATGTTCTTCCTCTTATTGTTCTTAGTAGTCTTAAGGTTTTCTTTTTAATTTTTCCTTTTAAATAATAGCTACCAGATTGGAAATCTCCCTCCTCCCTTTCCTTCTCTTAATGTCTTCTTTCCATAAAATGTCATCCATTGACTACTAGTTATAAAAATAATGAGTTTTACATGTAGATATGTTGTAGTTATGACATGAAGTAATTCAACATTATAATATATCATTTTTAAAATTTTAAAGTAGAATACTTGGCATTAATATAGAAATCTTAGGCTCTAAAATTTAGTATGTAGAAGAAGGACTTGCTTTTGGATTTAGGGAAGCTCGATTGTGCTGTTGAAGTGATTTATTCCATCTATTTTGTGGTAAATTAAAACAACTCCTGTGGATAATTTTTATGCCATGGATTAGTGAATTTCTAGGTTTATTTTGCTAGTTAAATGTTTCTACCAAATATCCTTATCCACACAGGAAACAATCGTTTTTTTTATAGTTTGTCCTTGGTAAGATAATGCTAAGTAATTTTTTGAAAATATGATTTTAGCCGGGCGTGCATGCTTTTAATTCCAGTACTTGGGAGGATAAGACAGGAGGATCGCAGGTCCATGACCAGCCTCAGCTACTTAGTGAGGCCCTCCGCAATTTAGTGAAACCCTGTTTCAAAATAAAGAATAAAATAGGGCTGGGGTGTAGCTTGGAGTTAGAATGCCTCTGGGTTTAATCCCCAGTACTGCAAAAAAAAAAAAAAATACATGATTGTATTTTCAAAATACAGGAACAGAAGTAAATGTAGATCAAATTTTACATCTGTGTATTTGTGTGCGAGTGTATATGTGCATACACTCACATGCACACAGAACAACAACTAGCATTAGTAGAACTTCTATCAGGGTACCACCAAGGAGACTTAACCTTAGGTATTAAAGATACCGCTTAATATGGTTGAGACAATCTACATCACTATCATGTGAAAGCTTTTATGCTAATAGAATGCCCTTGCAGTCAATCTAATGATAACCTTAACTTTTGGGTTTGAAAGTATAGAAATGGAAATGATTTAAACCTTGTGAAAATTTAACCCTAACACTATCTGTCTTCTAAACTCTCCTTGCCATTTTATGATAGGACAGCTTTAGAGGCCAGAGTCACCTTACTTTGTATTTTCCTTTAGCAAATTCTTTATATTTTAATTTATTTTGTTCTTCCTAAATACTGGATTAAACTACTGGTTACAAAGGAATGGGCTGAGGAAATTTTCCTGGAACAATCTCTCTCTCTTGTTTCTTGTTAGTTTTATGGAAAAGCAGCCCCTGTTTTGCAATAAACACATATTATTTCTATAACCTCAAAACAGGGGACTATTTAAAAAGTGTGTATCTATAAGGGCTAGCTCTGCCTTTTCCATCATTCTCATTAGCCAGCTCTCCTCTCAAAGCATTGAAATTCTGGGCCCAGGAGGTCGTTCCCAGATCAATAAAGACTAAAAGAGAGAATAATCAAAAGGCAGAACAGCTGGGTTTCTTTTTTTGAGGGGGAGGGGTTGTTACAGAAAATTCTTGGAGCGGCCAGGAGAACTGGAGAGAGGAAAAATAAGTCAACATCTTCTACCATCCCTCCCTTATTCCTCAGAGTATTTATGAAAGGACACATGGTGGAGAAATTGTGGAAATACAATCTCTTGGGAGCCTGGTTCTGAAGAAAAAACATATTGGCCATATGAAAACTGTCCACCAGCAGATGGATGGCCAGGCAGAGAAGTTTGAGTTTTGTTCTCTCATTAGCACTGTATCTTAGTCCATTTTCTGTTGCTATATCAAAATACCTGAGACTGGGTAATTTATAAACAATGGAAGTTTATTTGGCTTACAGTTCTAGAGGCTGCAAAATCCAAGAGCATGGTGCTGCATCTGGTGAAAGCCTTCTTGCTGCATTGTGACACGTCAGAAGGCATCGCATGATGAGACAAAGCAAGTGTGCTAACTTGGGTCTCTCCTTCTCCTCTTATGAAACTGCTAATGCCATCATGGGGTCCCACCCTTATGACTGAGTCTAACACTAGCTACTTTCCCAAAGATAACTGCCAAATACAGTTAACACTTGAATTTGGGGATTAAGTTTCCAACACTTGAACTTTTGGGAGACACATTCAAACCATAGCACCTGGGCATTCTGTTTCTAGCTCTTGTAGGCTTCAGTGGTTTTTAACTATAGTTTTATTGTTATGCTCTGTGTGTGTGTGTTCTTTCCTCACTCACATACATACACACATCAATGTTTTCAAAGTGTTGACTTCACTTGCATTCTACTCAGAGACCAAAAATTCAACCAGCAATAGAATAAAACTGTCATTTTTGTTAGATATTTTTCTTTTTTGTTAAAATAAAAATAAACCACCACTAGCCGGGCGTGATGGTGCACGCTTGTAATCCCAGTACTTTGGGAGGCGGAGACTGGAGGATCCGGGTTCGCGGCCAACCTCAGCGTGCATGCGCGCGCGCGCGATCTCTCTCTCTCTCTCTCTCTCTCTCTCTCTCTCTCTCTTTCTACCTAGTGAGGCCCTCTGCAACTTCGTGAGACCCGGTTTCAAAAATAAAGCATAAAAAATAGGGCCGGGGGGTGTAGCGCGGAGGTAGAACGCCCCTGCTTTTAATCCCTGGTACCGCAAAAATAAATAAATAAATAAACCACCACTAGAAAATTGGGGAAGATAAGTGCCTTTTAATACATGCATAAGCTATGTTACTTAATTTAGAAAACAGGAATAACTCTAGTGTTTCTAGAAAGTAGACTTGGCAACTCCAAAAGTGGTTACATGAAGTTGATAAAGAATAGAAATTCCTTCTGCTTTCACATCTTATGAGTTACTGTTATAATTAGTAAGGCCAAATTCTAGCACAAAGGACTATAATGAAACATTCCTTGAATGTTAAAATAATTCTCCCTAAGCCTATATTAAGCTTTACAAATTGCAGGCAAGTTATTGTATCTGAAACTCTGCCTAAGATATACACAGTAGTGAGTAACCTGTAGCTATGAAAACCTTTTGGGTGAAAATAATGAACTTTGGGTGTTAGAATATATGATTTACTCGATTTTGGCATATCTGCCTGTTTCTCTTGCTAAACATTCAGACTGCGACTTTACTATGATTATCTAATCTTGCTCCGTTCTTGGACGTTCAGCCTCTGTAAACAGAGGGGAAGGAGAGCTTTCTGGATTGTTTTGGGGAATATTTGGCTCTGCATTAAGTGAATGTTTAATTTCCAGTAATGTTGAATTTGGCTGGATACCCCTGTGGTTATAATACTTTAAGCCTTTAAAAACACATGGGTTCTCAAATAGTGACATGCCTTTTCCCCCTGACTAGCATTTTTGTTATTATCCTCCCTGTCTATTTCAAATTTTATGCAGTTTTCCAATTCTTGTAACATATGGCTGCTGCTTACCAGCTCTTTGTGTGCCTTGGCAAACAATCACATGCAACAGTGAAGAATGAATTCCTGGATGAGAAGTGGAGAATCTTGCCTTTATCCATTTTTCTACTGGAGTTCAACTTTTTTTTTTTTTTCAGTACCGGGGATTGAACCCAGGGGCGTTCTACCTCCGCACTACACCCCCGGCCCTATTTTTTTATACTTTATTTTGAAACCGGGTCTCACGAAGTTGCAGAGGGCCTCACTAAGTAGAGAGAGAGAGAGAGACAGGAAGAGACTGAGAGAGAGAGAGAGAGAGAGTTGAGGCTGGCCGTGAACCTGGATCTTCCGGTCTCCGCCTCCCAAAGTACTGGGATTACAAGCGTGCGCCACCACGCCCAATTTGGAGTTCAACTTTTTAAGGTAGGGTTGGGTTACATATTTTTCTTTCCCTTCTTTGTTCTCCCTCTTTCCTTTTCCTTTCTCCTCCTTCCCTTCCTTCCTATTTCACTGTTGCAGTCTTCCTATACCCTAGGTAATTTATGCTGTCAGTATTAGTACAGGTTCTTGTGAAGCAATGATAATGTAATACTCATGCAGACAACCCCAGGTGTTTCTAGCTTTTGCCTTCTCTTGAATCTTCACCAATTTTTCAGCATTTTGAAAGGGACCCATTTGGTTTTTTTCTTTTTTTTACATTTTACTTCTGGCTGTAGAAACATCCTCAAAGCAGAAAATGTGTTGGTTTGTATGCCTCATCACTCATATTGAGACCCTGTGTGGATTTGTTTTGGAAAAATAATAGTTTTATTTAGCATTAATTGAGATGAGGGCTAGGTGTAATTTCCTGCTTACAGAGAAGGGAATTTGGAAGGAAGCAGCAGATTCTTTGAGAATACAGACTGGTTCAGAAACAGCTAGAAGTGAATATTTTGTGTTGAGATATCAGTAGCACAAGAGGCAGGGGACCAAGACACAGCCTCTTCTCAGTCTGAGGTCCCACCACCCTTCAATCCCTAGCCCCATTGTCTTCGCCTTTTAGGGCCTCTTGTGGATATCTTTGTGTCCCTGCTCTCTGCACAGACTTGCAATCTAACACAACTGCTATTCTGTCACTTGATCAATCAGCTGAATTTATTGATCTAACATTGGGTTAGTTATTTTTCCAACCTAATGATAGCCTGAATACTGTGTTCTGAACCCACTTCTGATTCACAGAGCATTAGCCTACTGTAGTCCCAAGTACAAGTAAGAAGTAATTTTTTTATTAGCATCTAAATATTTTGCCGAGAAAAATCCATAAAGGTTGAAATATATGTATAATGTAGATATTTATATAAAATATGCAAATATGCATATATTCAGATTTACCTGTGTATATATGCACATACATAAACACATATGCATATTTTATGTATACATATATTGTTTAAATGGAATCTGGACATCCATTAATTGCTAAGGAATTTATACTATGTGTGCAAATAAATATAACATCACATTGTCAGTATTTGTATCTTGTAGTAGAAATCTATTTAAACACCAAATCTTACTGTCGATTAAGAAAGTGAATTAAGTACCATCTTAATGGAAAAGTAATATAAATTTGCTATTGCCATTTGGGAAAATTATACTGTCATTCAGTGTTAAACAGAAAAGCTCCATATCGGTTATAAATTGAGAACAAATAGCAAAGGCTGAATGTGCTCTGCAGAACATTAATAAAGTGTCTTGCTCCTAACTCTCTTCCACCTGACATCCCTAACCCTTAATGCCTCTCTCAGAGTCAGTCTGCTGCAAAGTCCAGACGCACGGAAGGCATGACAGGGCTTAGTCTACTCCTTCCAGATGGGTGTCCGTGTGAGGCAGCTGGGGCCCCGGGGGCAGCTCCTGGGAGGCGGCTGGCGGGGTCTGGCCCGGGGGCTCACAGGCTGGCAGCCCCACGGGAACCTGCTCGCTCACCGGGGGCGGGCGGCGGGGCAGGACCAGGGGCCTCCACCCCGGGCGGGGAGGCCTGACCGGAAGTGCCTGCCCCTGGCTTCCGGTGCTGCTCGGCCTGAGGGGCCTGACCGGAAGTGCCTTCCTCTGGCTTCCGGTGCTCCTCGGCCTGAGGGGCCTGACCGGAAGTGCCTTCCTCTGGCTTCCGGTGCTCCTCGGCCTGAGGGGCCTGACCGGAAGTGCCTTCCTCTGGCTTCCGGTGCTGCTCGGCCTGCGGAGCCTCGGCGGGGACACCCTGGCCTCCCGCCCCTGGCTCGGTCCCTGCGTGGGGATGGCTGGCGTTAGGGACCGGTTCTGCCGCACCGCCTCTTTCGGCCTCGGCCTGGGGAGCCGGGGGAGGCCGGGGACTCTCTGCGCCCGGGGAAGGGCCCCGAGGAGGTTCTGGTTCTCCGAGGGCCGCGTCATTGCCGCCTTCTGGCTGCGTTTCTCCGGCCTGGCCCGGGGCCGACTCTGGACCGTGAATGACCAGGAAGGCTGTGGCCAGGCTTTTCACGGCCTCCTGAACGCGCTTGGCCTCCTCGGCCTCCCTCTCTTGACCCGCCGAGACGGTCGACTCGGGCTCTTCGTCGGAGGTGTGCTGACTTTGGTCATCCTTTTCAGATGTCTTCGCGTCTCTGATTTTTTTATAGAGTTCGTTTCTTTCTTCTTGTAAAGCACGGCAGAGGTTCTCTAGCCTTCCAATTTTCATCACGAAGCACTCATATTCCTTAGCTCTCAGTGCTTTCTGTGATGTGAAAACACACACACACACACACACACACACACACACACACGAGAAAATGACATGAAACGCAAAATTTCCATGATGCTTTTTAGAGACAACAAAACCATTTGTCTCAGAATTTATCTACCAGGCTTTGAGACCTGGCCACAGAGTGGTGGCTGGAGAAACGCTTGGGCAGGGGCATTGCTTCCTTTTATTTTTGGATTTTGTGCTACACTCTGATAGAATTTTAATCACTATAGCCTGTTCTTTGGGAAAGAAAATGGCAAGGGCTTTCTGCTTTAGTCGAGAACCTCTCACATCTTAAAGTAGATGGATTTTCTGCTTTAAGACTTAGAAGGTTTAGTAAGCACACGTTTATGTTGAATGATAGACTGGGACATGTCCCTCAGCAGTACCTTATCTGTTCTATAGATAAACTGTTTTATGCCAATCCCAGCAACCATTTGATTTATGTTGATGAATAATAAGCATGTATCTTTGGAATCAGTTGCAATTTGGAATGAATTGTTAGAAGAGTAATTATTACCATAGAAACTCACCACACACTAATTCATGCTGTCTGCTTCAACTGTTCTTTTTTTTTTTCTAGAAATGGTGGTGTGTTTGTGCATGAACACACCCCCAATCAACTCACACCTTACCCCAACTTTTGAGCTACTCTGTACCTTGAAGAGCTTTTTTCTTTTTTCTTTTTTTCTTTTTCTTTTTTTGTGGTACCGGGGACTGAACCCGGGGGCGATCTACCTCTGCGCTACACCCCCAGCCCTATTTTTTATACTTTATTTTGAAACCGGGTCTCATGAAGTTGCGGAGGGCCTCACTAAGGAGAGAGAGAGAGAGCTGAGGCTGGCCGTGAACCCGGATCCTCCGGTCTCCACCTCCCAAAGTACTGGGATTACAAGCGGGCGCTACCACGCCCAGCTGAAGAACTTTTTTTCTATGTTAACATGGAGAGACCTTTGACCTGTAGTTTCTGCCTCTCAGGTCAGGGGCCATGTATCTTTTGCCTTTAGAATTGCAAAACCTACTCGGATCCTGGCATAATAATCAATATTTAAATGCCTTTTGGAGGAATTTAAAAAATAGCGCTCTCTGTATGTCTGTAAAATGGCATATTCCCTGGTTGGTTGGGCCAGTGTCTTCTCTCAGTATATTTAAATCAACTCATTCATTCATTCTGCACCCATTATGTGCCAAACACGGGGAAATTTGAAGCCAAGTAAGACACTCATCCTACCTTTAAGTAAATCACAGTCTAGCAGTCATGGTGCTGGTCTGGGAACAGCTTATTTTTATTTTTTATTTTTTGCTTTTTGGCACTGGAGATAGAACCCAGAGGCATTCTATCTCTGAGCTACACCCTCAGCCTTTTTATTTTTAATTTTTGAAACAGGGTTTCACTAAATTGCTGAGGCTGGCCTTACCTGTGATCCTCCTGTCTCAGCCTCCCAAATACTAGGATTATAGGCATGTGCTACCACACCTGGCATGGGGTCAGCTTTTGTGTGTGACTGAAGATCACAAAGCCCTTTTTTTGAGTCTGGACAGGATTCTAAATGACCTTTGCTCTTATTATTATTACAATTTAACATATCACACCCCGGACCCCTGTTTTAGCTATTTTTCAAACATAGTCATTTGTACTATTAATCTATAATTATATTCTAAGAATGAATATTTTGACAAGTGTGTGTGTGTGGGGGGATAAAAACCAAGAGAAAAATGTCCTTACCTCTTCGATCATGTCCAATAGAGCTTTGTTACAGCTCTCAAATCGGGCTTTCCACGTGGCCGTGTCCTTTTCCAGCTTCTTCATTTTCTTAGTTGTCTACAGAAATTAGAGTGTTTGAGTGTTAATCCTGAAGAGTTAATGTATAAGGAAGCTCTTAGTTCCATATGTGACATCAAGAGCAGTCTTTTGTTTACTAGCTCCTGAAGCAAATGAATGTTCAATGTCAAGAACAAAAGATTGTGGAAGAGTCATGATTTATTTATGCATCCTCTAAGTCAGTGTTGAACAAACATGCTTGCACCAGAGCCAACTTAGGAGAAAGGAAAGTACTTAGGGGCACACTTTTGCCATTGGTTTTTCTTTCATTTAAAATGAAAATATCTTTACTGAGACCCATGAAAAACCTTGCAGTTTATATCACTTAATTTTTGAATAGAAGACTATCACAATGAGGAAGCTGGCATGGCTTTTAACCATTAGAATATTGATAATATCTGGCACATCTGAGAAGTAGCCACACAATGGAAGCTCCATCTCTCCATCCTTACGTTTGTAGGGTGAGGAAGAGTTCACAAAATGCAATTACACATTATTAATTTCATCCTTGAAATAGTCTTATGAGGTTCTATTTTTATCCCTACTTATTTCCCTAGACGAAACAGAACTAGGCACTGGCTACTTGGGGCCAGGCTGAGTACTCATGGTGGCCAGAGGCTGGGCCTGTACTGTCAGCCCTGCCTCCTTAAACTTTTTTTTTTTTTTTTTTTTTTTGCTACTGGGGATTGAACCCAGGAACATTCTACCTCCAAGCCACAGTTCCAGCCATTTTTAGTTTTCTTTTTTTTTTCAGTACTGGGGATTGAACCCACACCCCCAGCCCTATTTTTTATTCTTTATTTTGAAACAGGGTCTCACTAAGTTGTGGAGGGCCTAAGTAGCTGAGGCTGGCCGCGAACCTGCGATCCTCCTGTCTCAGCCTCCCAAGTACTGGGATTACAAGCGTGCGCCACCACGCCCTGCTTTAGTTTTCATTTTGAAATAGGGTCTTGCTCACAATCTTGCGAAGTAGGCAAGGAAAATAATATCTCAATTTATATAGATAAGAAAAATAAAATTCAGGAAAGGTAAGTGAATTGTCCAACACTACTTTTTGAATAAGAACATACCCAGAATTTGAATTCAGGCTTTCATCTTCTCATTCATTTCCCGAGGGTCTCCCTAAGTTGCTGAGGCCAACCTTGAACCTGTGATCCTCTTGTCTCCATCTTCCAAGTGTGGGATTACAGGTGTGCACCACTATGCCTGGTTTGTTTACAAACTTTTAAGGTCATTAACCCCTCTAAGAATTTGATGAAATATGTGGGACCACACTTTAGAGAAATGCAATTTTTTTTCTTATTTCCAGGGAATTCTCAAGTCACCTACTAAAGACCATAAGTGGACTTCAGATTAAGAACTCTTGATTTTTATTTCAATTTTAAAGTAAATAATTTTGAAATATAAACAATTTCTCCTGCTCTAATATTTATTCTAATCATATAACTCTAGGGTTAAAAAAATGAGAAACTGTAACTTTTAATAACTATTAACCTTCTTATATTTGCTCACTTAATTTTGAAATTTATGAGATTATTTCATGAAAATATTTTTAAAAGGATGCTCTTTATACTTAAAAATGATTAATGCCAAGACTTATTCAGAAACACATTTCTGATGCTGATTTTGTGTTGAGAAAACACCAAATTGAATAAGATTTAAACATTATATCCAATAATATTATTAGTAAAAGACTCTCAAAAATCTTAACCCTCTTTTAAAATACATCCATTTATTTGAACTTCAAAATCTTGTGGCGTAGGCAAGGAAAATAATATCTCAATTTATATCGATAAGAAAAATAAAATTCAGGAAAGGTAAGTGAATTGTCCAAAACTACTTGTTGAGTAAGAACATACCCAGAATTTGAATTCAGGTTTTCAAAATTCAGAGCTCTGTCAGTTCTATCATATTACATATCTTCCCATTTAAGAAGGACCTATCAAATAGTATTTTCTGCTCTAACATTCTACTTTACCTATTTGTTTGAAAGGCTTTTTAATCTTTAGAAAATTAGATTTTTTTACTTTAGTGTCTACAACATAATGTTGGTTCTTTTCTTTTTTTAAAGCTAGCCATGGAGTAGAGAAAGTAATATTCTTCCTCAGAGTGAAAAGGTATCCTTGTGTTTTTGAACTCTTGCTAAGATTAATTCATCAGATATTTACTAATAAAAACATATAGCCCAAACCTCATTCCTACCATAAACATTTCATTACTTCATGAAATGCACTGAAATATCTTAGGAAGAGAAAAATAAGCCCAAAGGAGAATTTCCTGTCAAAATAGAAAATGTCAATATTTTGTGGATGATAAGTAATACTCACTTTATCCATTTCCTGTTTGAAAGTGGCGAACACTTCATTGCTTTTTGTCAGCGTGCTCTGGAACTCTTCAAACCTTCCTGAGTAGAGAGTGAGCTGTAAACAGGGGAAAAGTGCATCTATTTTAGGGCTGCTTTCAAAATGCTTCCAGAACAAAACAACAGGTCATTGTTCATCATTTGAGAAGAAAAACGATTTAAAGGCACTCTCAATAGAGTGTGTTAGTCACATGTTTCAGTTATTTTATTTATTGCAAGATCAATCCAGGTCAGTGAGCATGATTGAAGATTTTTAAAGAAAAATGAGATATTAAAATATGTTGCCACCATTTCTTCATATCATAACTTTTACCAACAAACACTTATTGAGCCCTGAGCATATGCATGGACCACACATACAAAAGTATTAACACATGGATCCTGCTTTTGAGGGACCTGCATTCTGAATGGGGAGACGGTCTCAAAGGCAGCTTGACTCAGGGACAGTGGATTCAAAGGGCCAAGTCAGTAGATAGAGCAGATGATCAGAGAAGGCCAGTGTGGCAGGTTATCATGTGAGACGTGTGTTTTTGGAGAAGGTGGTCCTGAGGGAGAATGTCAGCAAAGGAAAATAAGTGATAAAGGAAATGTGAGTAGGACATGGACAAGGACCGCTGCCATGAGGCAGGCTGTGCACCACTCTAAGCAGTTGCCATTTCCATTTTAGACATCATAGTTGTGTGTTTATGAATACAGAGTTCTAGCCAATAGTAGTTAAAAATGTCCCTTTTCATGAAAACCAGTTTATTATACCAATTTTCTGCAGATGGATGCAATGACTTTTGAGGGAAGGATGCTTTTTTTCTAATTTGCACAAAACCATTCTATGGGTTAGCATTCCTGAGTATGTGGCGGCCCACCACAGGGATATTGAGAAGACCTATTGGATCTCCATATCCTTAATATCAAGGCTTACATTTGGGATGGGAATGGGCAGCACAGGAAAGAAAAGTGGGTAAACACTTGATTGTAAGTGACAATAAGAAAATCCTAAAAACTCACTTTTGAAAATGATACTAAGAGCCAGGAGTGGTGATGCATACCTGTAATCTCAGTACTTGTGAGGCTGAAACAGGAGGATCTCAGGTTCAAGGACAGGCTCAGCAATTTAGTGAGGCCCTCAGTAACTTAGCAAGACCCTATTTTGAAATTAAAAATAAAAGAAGGGCTGGGGGTATAGCTCAGAGGTAGAATGCCCCAGGGTCCGGTTGGGCGTGGTGGTGCACGCTTGTAAACTCAGTACTTGGGAGGCTGAGACAGGAGGATCGCAGGTTTGCAGCCAGCCTCAGCTGCTTAGTGAAGCCCTCTGCAACTTAGTGAGACTCTGTGTCAAATAAAGAATAAAAAAATAGGGCAGGCATATAGCTTGGAGGTAGAATGCCCCTGGATTCAAACCCAAGTACTGCAAAAAAAAAAAAAGAAAAAGAAAAGAAAAGAAAAAAGAATGCCCTGGGGTTCAATTCCCAGTACCAAAAAAATAAAAACCACAAATATTAAGATTGTTTTGAGTGAGGAGAGATTTTGTATGGATCACTCAAGTCAGTAAAGCCTCTATTTTCAAGTTTGGTACTCGAGTGTCCAGAACAGTCCTAGGTCCTCAAATAGACATAAACATGTCTTGAGTGCAAACTTATAGCATCCAGCAACAAATAAGAGCCCACACCTATACTTGGTAAACTGGGATGGCTGGGTTGTCGGCTAGAAAAAAGGCACCAACCAACCAGCTGGTGGCATCTGTGAGATTCTCTTAGAGACATGAGCACACAGATCCAAAGCTGCCGACTGGAGAGCTCTAGGTCTTGAGTGTGGGTGCCAGACGGAGTGTGTGTGAGTCAAACAACCTCCCCCCACCTAGAAAATTGCTTATGTAGAATGACTTATTCCCAAATAATTCAGAATAGTATAGATTTCAGTGCAGAGAACAATGAAAGAATGTTAACATAAATCCTTTCCATAGGATAGAAAATTTCCAAAGAAAAGTCAAACAACAGGTGACCATTCTGAAATCACTCATTAGCTCTGGGAGTATAACTAAAATTTGATTCTCATGATTCCTTGATATACAGATTACAGAAGACTGAGTGAGGAGCAACGAAGCAATTCACAGCCAGGAAGGTGCCCTGGGGATTTACTTACACACACACACACACACACACACACACACACACACACACACACTACATACAATCACATTTACTCTTATCCTGTGCAGTGTACTTTGATGTATTCTATTCAATTGTGTTTCATTTTTTAAAAATACTGTCTGTGATCCACTGAGTTGATTTGAAGGCCCACAAATGGTTAGAAACCCTCTTAGTTTGAGTCGCCATACCCTAAGGTAAGCTGTTGTGGGCCTGGCTACCTACACTGCACTTTATCCAGTGGTTTGTGGGGAGAACAACTACCTCACAGAGCTTGGTCATCTTCTATCACAGTCTGTGCATTTGCATTCTTGGCCAGTGCCCTCCTGTTAACTTCTTTTTCTTGCTTTCTCCATTCTTTTCCCAACATGTCAGTAATTCCGGCAGTTGCATGGGGGTCTCAGAAACTAGTCTCTGGAATTGGTTCTCCCAAGCCCTGTCTTGCAGCCCTGTAGTTGAGGCTGCTGACAGGCAAGGTCGGAGTGAGCACATTCCCAGACACAAACTTGACACCATCAGCAGAAACAGCCACACCCAGAACTAACTTCAGCTTTAACCTTAGCAGACAGGCATTCAAGTTTTATGGTTAGATTGTCTTAACTCAACTATAATCATGTTTTACTTTTCCATGTGTACCTGTTAGTTGTGTTCCTATGATGTTGCAAAGAAAAATCCCCAGAATGTTCTTTCTGTTCTCTTTAGGTGTATCAGTTGGGCAGATGTTGTTTCCTTTTCTCATGTTCTCTTGTTGCTGACTTGTGGCACAAAGAAGACAGACACACCCAGAGTGCCAAGAAGTGTGTGTTGCTTCATAACCACCTCTTCTGTGTTTTTCCTAGTGACTGTTTTTGTTTTGTTTTCTCTCAACTTTAAAAAATAATTTAGTGCTGGCAAAATACACATAACATAAAATTTACCATCCTAACCATTTTTAAGTATACAGTTCAATGGTGTGAAGTTTGTTCACATTGTTGTATAACCAGTCTCCAGAACTTGTTCATCTTGCAAAATGGAGATTCCACATTAAGTACATAACTCCTCATTTCCTTCAGAGACCAGTCTTTAATATTCTGCTGTTCTATTTGATTTCTTTGTCATAGGTGGCAAAACCTGTGTGGATTATACATTTCTCAGGTAACCAGCCCCAATGCTGTCTTCTTATATACTGACTAAAAAATTGTGCTTTGTTTCCTTAGTAGGTATTTATCTGATAGAACGTTCCCTCCGACTGCTATGCTGACATGATGCACGTTTGGTTTGACGTGCGATATTCCTGCTCTCACTTTGGGGTTTCAGAGAAGCAGGGAAAGGACATCCAGAGGTCATGAGCCATATTTTTCCTGCCAGAGGCAGAAATAGAAGCAAACTGCTCTATAGTTAGAAGTAACAATAATTGCCTCAATATTTCACTTTTAAACGGGCCAAGGGACTCACACATTCTTTTAACTGAGCACAGAATTGTACTGACAAACATTTGTAGAGTGTAGGAAATAGAACCGTGTCCAGGAGTGGTTTTAGCAAACCTAGAGATTTGGTTTGTGAGCAAGTCCTATTACAAGAGTGGCTGCAGATGACTCTCTTCTCATCCTATATAGATAAGGGGAGGACTTCTGATTTTAAAGACTATGATTATATAGTTTTAACAATTTACTCACTGATCTTTCCCCTCAGGTGGTATTTTGTGTCTGCGCTGCCAGACATTGCTGACTTTCCCCATCTACTACTGTCTTCATCCTTATTGATCCGATGAACACTCCATTTGTAGTGACAATTGTATCCCATTGATCATCTCTGACAGTTACTCTATTGCCTTGGTTTGTATAATTGAAAGCCAGACATCTCTTCCCTAAGTGAGAGACATGCTCCCAACTGGCCAGCTCTTGTCTTATGACTGAAAACTGACTTCAGTCTAGGAAAACAACACAATCCATCTTTTATATTTCTTGTGCTCAGGTCTTAGAAATGGGGATGAAGGCTTTGGCCTCTTATTACTCCCACCCCTATAAAGACAGTGTAAAACCAAAGGAAGTGTAGAGTTTGGTTTTCAAGACTTAAAAGATGTTTTTGTTGAGATGGGGGTCTTGCTATGTTACCCAGTTTGACCTAGAATGATCCTACTGCTCAGCTCAAGCAATTCTCCTGCTTCAGCCTCCCCAGTAGCTGGGACTACAGGTGTACACCACTGCACCCAGCAAAAATTTTAATAATAATAATGTTGATACTTCTTGGGAAGTTGTTTAAGCATTATTACACATGGAATTGGGCCTTCATTTTTTATTGATGATTAAGTAATTATTGTAGTTTTGAAATTGCCTTGGAGACAAAAGAGAAAGACAGAGGAGTCTTTACAGTTAGTGAGGCTGCCTGCACTGTGGTAAAGTGGATAGTGTTGGAGAAGGCGGGCTTAGCTTAGCCTCAGGCTATACTTCCTCAGCTCTGCAAGTTCCCTGCTTGATGGACTGGAGCTGAACGGGGCCTTGAGATCATCTTTCCCAGTGATTCTTCAGTTTTTTTGCAACTAAAGATTCCCTTTGTTTCATATTTCCTTTTATGAGTCCTTACCTATGAAATAATATAGTAGCTCATACTAGCTCATGCACTAATGAATAATAAGCGTTTCATTAGCATTATTGTTATCACTAGACTGTGAGTTCAGTTAAGCAGAGATTTTCATCTCTTTTATTGATTACTATATCACCAACACCTAGAACCATGCCCAAGTTAGTAAATGCTCAATAAATGTTGGTTGAACTAATCATGCTTATTATGGGCCTGACATTGAGATAAGTGCTCAATACATACATAATTTGGTAGCAAATTGCATATATTACATATCTATGAATTCATTTTCCTTTTAAAAATTTAAATTAGCTGGGCGTGGTGGTGCACACCTGTAATCCCAGTACTTGGGAGGCAGAAACAGGAGGATCACAGGTTCAAGGATAGCCCCAACAAGTAGTGAGGCTCTCAGCAACCTAGTGGGACCCTGTTTCAAAACAAAAAAATAAAAGGGCTGGGGGAGTCACTCAGAGATAGAATCCCCTGGGTTCAACCCCCAGTTAAAAACAAAAACAAAAACACCTTAAATGTATGAATAACCATCATGCACAGTTGCAGAACAAGAGTTGGTAAGATGTCAGAAACAACTACATTTAGGTGGTATCTGCTGCCTTATGACTGCTATTTTGGAAATACTGAATAGTAACGGGCCTTCCAGAGGTCAGAGGACCCCAGCTAGGGACCACTGAGTCATCACTGGATCTTCATATTACAGACAAGGAAATTGAGGCCCCGAGAGGTTTAGTGACTTGCGTAGGGTCACACAGCTTCTCTGTAGAAGAGCCAAGACTCTGGCCATGGTGCCTGGACTCAGTCCAGGACTGAGGAACACTGGCAAACTCAGATGCTTTTTCAAGTTTGAGGAGGATAGTGGGAAATTGTATCACACCATTATATTTATATTTTTCAGATCATCAAAAGCCTAGATTCTGATGCCAGCTGAATGAATCTCTCTGTAGTCCACTATTCAATCTTGATCTACTTATATTCAAGGGATTGCATGTACTAGATAATGTGAGCAGTGCATAGCTTCAAGTATTGTTCGTTGTTCTTCTCACATGGTGCTGCAAATGAGGCAGCGGTAGATGAGAAGCCCTGGCTTGATTCTCTGGGCTCCCCCCACCCCTAGAGTAAGGTCATATCTGCTTTCCCACTGCCCACCTCCTGGCTAGAGACCGCCATTGCCCGCCCTCCCCACACCTCGCTGCTCCCGTGGGTTCTGCAAGTACCTCAAGGTGATCTTGAGTCTCTAACTCTGGGCCTTTGGATTCTATTACAATTCAGAAACATGATGTTCCCAACCTCTATGTAATTAGCATTTAAAATGATTCTTTCCAAGCATGGTGGCACATGCTTGTAAACCCAGTACTTCAGAGGCTGAGACAGGAAGATCACAGGTTTGAGGACAGCCTCAGCAAGTAGTGAGACTCTCATCAACCCAGTGAGACCCTGTTTCAAGATAAAAATAAAAAATAGGGCTGGGGGTGTTGCTTGGAGGTAGAATGCCTCTGGGTTCATTTCCTAGTAACACACACACAGACACACACACACACACACACACACACTGATTCTTATGTATTTGCAGAGAATAGATCATACCAGGGAAAACAACTCTTCATTGCCTTCTCTAAATATATGTGTACAGCGTATGCCTTAGAAAGACTAGATATGAAAATGTTTTTGTCTGTGCCATGATATAATTTGCTAAGTTTTTTCTTTTACACTGAAAAAGTGTTCATTGAAATTGTTTATTCCTACAATGAATAAATATGTTTTTTTACAGTAAACAAGAACTCTACAGATGGCACATAAACATTTCCAAATCTTTTTTTTTTTTTTGGTTTTCATATTTTTAGAGTTTATTTGTATTTCTTCTAAAATAGTTCTGGGAACAAAATTAATATTTGCAATTTTAAATATATCAACATTTCCAAATCTTAAATGAATGCTGCCCAACCTGGAAGGTTTCTGATTTCCTGGCCTTCTGTGAATGTGCTCTGTGACCTCACTCCCTTTAGCACTTGGCCATTTCTGCCAGCAACAGAGCTGGAGCCCCTCTGAGGCCCATGGCAGGATGGTTCTGGAACTTGACAGGGAATGTTTGCCAGGAGGGTCAGAGCCTCAAAGGTGAGAAGAGGGATAGGCCTGACCTTCCCCCAGGGACAGCGGTGGCAGGAGGCTTTACATTTGAGCCTGAAATAGGAATTCCAGCAGTCTAATGAAAACACGATGGCATCATGAAGCCAAACCGGAATGGCTTCTTGACTTGCCCGCCACTCCTAGTCATTCACCACCAACAAAGCCAACCTCTGGCAGCCAGGACACTGCCAGCAGTGCTCACCCTGTTTTTCTCATTTTCTTTGTGTTCTAAATAATGTCAAAATGTGAGCAGATTTAAAGAATGACAGTTATAAATGGTGCATCTGAACAGTTTACATTTTCTTCTTACCTTAGTAGGATAATAGAGGAGAAAAGAGAGAGAAACAGATAGGTGGGACGTGGACGCAGATAGGTGGGACGTGGACGCAGTTTCCTGTGACTGATCATTCTGTTGTCATCGTTTGTCTTTCAACAGACCTTTTGACTGGATGTTGTTGGTACAGAATGTTTCTTTTTCATAGATATAATACTATGCTTTTATTTATTTATTTTTTTTTTTTTTGCGGTACCGGGGATTGAACGCAAGGGCGTTCTACCTCCGCGCTACACCCCTGGCCCTATTTTTATACTTTATTTTGAAACCTGGTCTCACGAAGTTGCGGAGGGCCTCACTAAGTAGAGAGAGAGAGATACAGAGAGAGAGAGAGAGAGAGAGAGACAGGGAGAGAGAGAGAGAGAGAGAGATGGAGACAGGGAGAGAGAGAGACTATGCTTTTATTTTTACTTAAAAATAATAAATGTGAAGTTGTTCTTCATTTCCCACTTTCGTCCTTCCATCTCCTGCCACATGTAAAGCGCTCTGCAGACTACCTTGGCCCCAGCCTTTTAGGACCAGTAAGGAAGGGATGCCCCATGCCTCGTTCTCCCCCACCTCACCTGAGTCTGCAGCACCGTCTCTTGTTCCTTCAGCACTTTGGCCTGAAGTTTCCATTCTGCTGCCTGGTTCAGCAACTGTGAGAAGAGAGGATGCATGGGAAGAATGTCAAATTGTTTTAAGAATCACCACTTGCCCATAATTTGTGTAAAACTGAATTTCTTATTAACCTCCTTAAGTAGTTTTTGGAACTTCCTAAGAAATCTAAGGAAGTTTAAAAAAATTAATCTAAAAAGTTTGATTTTCAATTAAAAACTGGTGGTTTTCTTTTAAAAAGAAAGGTCTCCAACTTAAGCATAAATCACACAAAATCTAACCTCCCCTGAACTTCTGGAAGCTTCTCTAGCAATTCTTTCCAACCTTCATCAGCCTCTGCTTGAACATGTCCAGAATCTCCCCACCTGGGCACTGTTGCCAGCAACTCCTCCTTTACATTAACCCAGAGAGATTCTGAGACCCTGCGCTCCACCTTGGCATGCATGATGCAGTTCGAAACATGTACTTCGTGTTTGTCCCCAGTCCTGACGCACAGCTTCTAACATGCACCTGAATCTCCTGGGGAGCATTATAGGGCAGATCCCTGTCAGGAAGTACAGAGTGTGATTGGAATCTGCAAATACCAGAGATGGTTTGGATATCGGTGGTCTATGGATTACATTTTCAGAAACAGAGTTAGAAGCTTGACCTATTGTTCTAAATCCTGCCTTCTGGAGGTTTTCAAAATAAGACTCATCCCTCTCTCATGAGGTAGCCCTTCAGATACAGCTGAACATGGTCAGACCTGGTCAGAACTGGCAGCTAATGGGCTCAATTGAAAAGGCTGATTTTAGCATAAATATGTAAAACTTTATTTTAACTTAACATGTACATTTATCAATTTTGATATAGGGCTGTTGTTTTCTTTAGGGTTTGGGTCTTCTGGTTGGAGTTCAGAGTTTTGTTACAAAATTCACATCTATAATGTGCCATATAAAACTTTTAGTTTTTGTTTGTTTTGGTTTTGTTTTGTTTTGTTTTGGTACTGAGGATTGAACCCAGGGCCTTGGACATGGTAGGCAAGGGCTCTACCACTGACCTACATCCCCAGACCATTTTAAAATTTTATTTTGAGACAGAGTCTCATTTAGTTCCCAGGTTGGTCTTAAACTTGTGATCCAGAGCTGGGTGTGGTGGTGCACACCTGTGATCCCAGTACTTGAGAGGCTGAGACTGGAGGATTGTGAGTTTGAGGCTAGCCTCAGCAACTTAGCGAGCGCCTCAGCAACTTACCAAGATCCTATTTCAAAATAAAAAAATAAAAAAGGGATGGGGCATAGCTCGGAGGTAGAATGTTCCTGGATTCAATCCTCAGTACAAAAATAAATAAATAATAAATAAGTAATAATAATTTAAGCTTGTGATTCTTCTATCTCAAGCCTCTCAAATAGCTGGGATTACAGGAGTGAGCCACCACATCCAGCTTTTTTAAACAGTGGTGCTATGACCTAGAAATACTTGTAAAGTGCAACTGATTGATCGTAGCAGAGGCCCGGCGCAGCTGCAGGGTAGAAGACCTGCAGTGCCCTCTCTAGCTATCTGAGTGGGTGGCAGCAGTGTGGAGGCCCCTGCTTTTTGTGCCAGTTGTGATGGTGCTCTCTGACCTGGGGGGAGGCGGGTGGTTGCCTATTCTGTTTGGGTGGAGAAATCCCCAGTTCAGACGTGATGTCTCAGTTCTCTCAAAAGGGAGTGCCAGAGCCGCCACACAGGCAGATGGCCAGCTATGAGGACTGAGGGGACTCCCTCCTCTCACTCAGCTCTGTTTTGCTAACCCAAGGTAGGAAAAGTGGCCAGTGTGCCCATTTCTTCCCAAAGCTGGGTCACCCCAAATCTGCTCTTCAGTGTCCCTAGCATGCATCACAGCTACATCCTAGCACCTAAAATGGTGCTCAGTAGAGAATAGCACTTGAAAAATATTTGTTGAATGACTAGCTTATGTGACAAATAGCGTAGGTACAGTGCTTCGTACTGGGCTAACCCATCTAGTTCTCCATAGAAGCTCGGGCTGTTCATCAGTCTCGTGCTCTTTGACCACTATCAAAACAACTTTCCTAGACAGTCTCTGACACCCAGGTAGATCAGATGTGCACACCGATTAAAAGGATAAGTACATATTCCTTTTCCCGCTTGTGTTGCTCCTCTGCTTCCTTCATCATTGCTTGTGCCTGCTCAAGTTTTGCATCCACCAGCTTCTGCTGCAGTTCTCTGTGTTTAAATATTTTGTCCAGATGCTAAGAAAAAATAAAGGACACAGAAAGCTTGATTTACTGTTAGTGCTTAAAAAATGTAAAATAGATAATTCACATGAACACACCTTCTCTAGGTTTTAAGCATTGTAAGAGGGGAATAAATGCACTAGCACCACTTAGGGCTTTACATTTAAGCCATATATTGGTGAAGGCCCCATGCCTTGCACTATACAGAGGTAGCTGCAAAGGTGGAGGTGCCAGAGTCGGCACTCTTTACGCCTAAGGATCCCAACATTATTTTTGTAAATTTGGTAACTAGTTGCTATGATATTTATTATAGTAGATGGCACAGACAACTATCTATACTGCAAGAGCTACAGCACCATCACTTGGTATCTCAACTCTTTCTATGAATATAAGACCTCTTTTAACCACAGCATTAATGTAGTTTATCACGGTGAATTCTTCACATTCTTGCCTCAGGGTTATGAGAAAATCTTGGAGCGCCAGCATGTGGACCTACGTCTGGGAGGGCGGCCTCTCTGAATTCTACTACACTGCTGTGGTAGTGCTATAGTTTAGGCCTAAAATATCCCCCAAAGGCCCATGTGTTAAGGGCTTAGTGCCCAGCTTGGTGCTTTTGGGAGGGTTGTAGATAATTTAAGAGATGGGGCTTAGTGAGAGGTCTTCCAGTCACTGGGGGCATGCCCTTGCAGAGGATTGTGAAGCCCCGCCCCTTCCGCTTTCTCTCTCCTCTGCTTCTGGCCGCTGTGAAGTGAGCAGCTTTGCTCCCCAGCTGCTCCTCACCGTGATGATGTGCTACCTCGCCACAGGCCCAGAAGCAATGGAGTCAATTGATTATGGACCGAAACCTCCAAAATGATGAGCCAAAGTTAACCTTTTCTCTTGATAAGCTGATTATCTCAGGTATGTGTTATAGTAACAGAAAGCTGACTAGCAAGTAGGGATGAGAAGCCAAGAGTCATAAGTGAATTGATATGCAGTGTGCACTGCCCTCCACACCTCCTTTTAATCCCTAGACTTGCAGGATAAAGAGAAGCTTCCAGTTCTATCCCAGTGTAAATAATTTCTTGGTCATTAGGAAGTCCCATAATATACAGCTAGTATACCAGGCCATTTCCATCTGCGATCTGTCTGAAGAGGATGGACATTTTCCTTTTGTTCCTTCCCTTCTTTAGTCTAAACCTCCATTCTGGAGCAGGCTTGATCCTCGTGACAAGGAAAAATGGTAGCATGCATTCTGGCTTACTGTGAGGTGTTTCCTGATTTACTAACTGCTGCGACCATATGCTACTGGCTCAGTTTTTTTCTTGATAAAATCTTAGCATGTAGCCAAAAGAGCCACTTTGACTATGCTATGTTACATTTTAATACAGAGATGTAAAATTTGCGTGAGGAAAGGAATATGATATATCGAATTCCTGAGGGGGCATCTGGGGTCTTAAAAACACATTAAGCATTAAAATATAATTTTGAGGTAACAAAAGGCCCCCTATTGTCTCTCTAAGATAAACTATTAAGAGCCAAAGTCTTGACTGTAAGTGATTTACTCTCAGAGCCTCTGCTTTCCATATATAAAATGTGGAAAATATAGTACTTTCTAGTGTATTAGATGGTTGAGAAAATTAAATGGCATACAATGTGCAAAGTACAGTACTCAGCACACTGCCTGGCACCAACTAAGCAGCAAATAAATGCTACCATTATTACAATTATTATATTATTCATACTGTTTTTGTCTTTTGGGATTTGTAGACTTCAGACCATTAATTTACATGACATGGAGATTCTTAAAAGAGAGGATTTTTAAAGGGCTGAGAAATACTGTTTTCAAGGATAACCGGGCCCATAGCTTACCACTTTCTATTTACTGCTTTTTTACTTTGCAGCGACTCCAGTTTTGAAGAAATATCATATGACTTTGAGCCAGGTATTTTGTAGTACCATCTGTCTTTATTTTGGCTAGCAAAATAAATTCAATCCTAACTATCATCCATTGAGAGGGCTGACTCTAACTTTATTATTGACCAAGTCCCCCACCTTCACAACCCAGACCAGGATCTATGTGCAGTTCTTCAAAGCTGTTTGATGTGGTTCTCACCTCCTCTCTGAGCTCATACTGATCGATGATGCTTTTCAGTTTTTCTGCGAGCTCAGTGTTCTCCTGACAGAGCTTCATATTTCGCTCACTCTGCTGCTCTATCTGAGCCTGGATATCTGTCAGAGTAGTCTGGAAATGACTGGTGATCTCCTTCCTTTTTTCTTCTTCCTCGCGTGCCCTCTGGAGGGTTTCCTCCTGTAGATAAAAAGCAAAATATTTTATTGGGATAGGATAGAAGAAATGAAAGAAATAAGAGACATAAAGGCAAAATGAGGAAAATGTAATTTTAATATGAAAGCCTGGCATTAAAGGTCCTCACTCCCCAAGCCAGGTGTGTCACGCCCAAGTTTCTGGGAAATTTACATGTCTTTACTCATTCACTTGTGATAGATACCCTGAGTACTATCCTCAAAGATCCAGAAAAGTGTCAGGACCAGCAAAACCTGCAAGGCATTCACTTATGATAATTACCTTGAGCATTGTTATCCATCCCACCTATTCATAGTTTAAATAAAAGAGATAGATGCCTATTGGTTAGACAATGAAGGCCCCCTCAGGGCCAAAACAGCCTAACCCATCTTGTGATTACTGGACTAATGTCATCCTCACACACCTGCCCCTGCCCACCCTTCACCAAGCTATAAAGAAGAGACATGGCCTGCCAAAGGGCATCTCTCACTGTGGAGATGGCACGATCCTCCCTTGAATGTGTATTTCTTAAATAAATTGTTTTTTTTATCGCATAAGGCAAGGACCCCACCAGGTCCTGAGTTGAGTTCCCCTCTCTCTCCCACTGGGAATTTCTTTGGACCCTTCATGGAATCATCTCTTCTCCCGTGATATTATTATGCTGGGTTAAAGGCACCCCAGGTTTAGGCAACTCAGAAAAAGGTCACCAAAAGGAAGTTAGTGTTTAAAGTATATGGAATTTTTTCCCTCTGTTCTTTAGAGCCAAAGTTGCTCAGTCCCAAAATAAATGTATGAGCCGAGGTTTCAGCTGTGAGTACACAGTCACTTGAGCAGGTGCTGTGAGGACCTTGAATTTGATCTTGGTGATGAATAGGCTTGTTTTAAAGATGACGGGTCACCTGCGGAATGAAGGAACTGCAATGATTTCTGACAAACACAGTCACAGGGTGTAGATTTCTTGGTTGTGGCCTAGAAAAAAGTCCTCTTGGTCTTAATGATTGATGGCACAGGTCCTGGGGCCTTTTGGTTTGGTACAGGAAGAAGAGCAGTAGATCTAATATTCCTCTATAAAACCCATGGCAAATTAACCACATAATTGCATTACCCAAGTTTTGTAAATATAAGTGATCATAATATATACTTTTTCTTAATAAGAAAAAAATTTCTTCAGAAAACTTAAAAAGGAAACTAAGATAACTATAGGTCAATAAAAGCCATTCAAAAATATAAGTCTCACTATCATGTACAATTATAATGCACCAATTAAAAAAAGAAAAGAAAGTCTTGAAAAACTGAAAGGAACTCTTTTCAGATATGCAGGACATTTCCTCCCTCCCTCCCTCCCTCCCTCCCTCCCTCCCTCTTTCTTTCTCTCTTTCTCTTTCTTTTTTCCTTTCTTCCTTTCTTTCTGTACTAGGGATCGAACCCAGGGGCATTCTATCTCCAAGCTACGCCCTCAGCCCTTTTTTCTATTTTTGTTTTGAAACGCCTTCGCTAGGTTTATGAGAGTCTTGCTACATTGCTGATACTGTCCTTGAACCTGGCATCCTGCTGTCTCAGCCTCCCAAGTACTGAAATAACAGGCATGCGCCGCCACACCCAGCTTGGACATTTTATTCTAGATGAAAAATTATTCCATGTGTCAGGGTAATTGAAATGTTCAAAGTAAAATTTGAATCCAAAGGTAATACTAAGTTTCAAATCCTTTCATCTCTAAAATGAAACATCTATTTCCCCCTTTTTCTCTGTTAAGGTTGAAGAATTGGAAATTAACTTTTATATTATTCCTGTTCTCTTTTTTCCTAAATCAAAACTCTCCATTCATTGCTAACCACTCACAATGTGCCCCAATTCGCTCTTCATCTATATTGAGAACTGTGTGCTTTGTGATGGTTCCTCTCATTCTTTTAGGATGAAAGGGTTTGATCTTGCTACGTCATACCAAAGATAGAGACACTTACACTGCTGAAAAATGAAACAGACATTTTAGGATTCCTTTCAATTCTGATTAATTGTTAATATGAAAACTTGCTTCATTGTTGGCAAGTAAAATTATACTGCATTTAGTTGCCTGTCAAGTTCAAATTATATAACAGGGTTTTTAAAGGAAATGATTATTTTAACAGAAGTAATTATACAGATCTTTATTATGGTAGAATAATGTGATCAAAATAAAAACTGATCTGAAAATATATGCTCTGAAAATACCATTGGGTTTCATCATTCCTATACAGTAGTAAAACACATTTAACTCTGATATGGCCATGTTGTTATCCATGTTGTAAACTTTTATGGGGCAACACCTTTCGGGGATATTGTAAGAGATATCTGTACATCCTAATCTGAAAAAAATTAACTATCTGAGATATTAGTTCCCTGAATTTTGTATATGGATGTTTACTATATGTATTTTACTAAAAATCATCATGGCTTTCAGTTAAGAGCAACTGAATATACATATAATAGAGATTGCCATCTCATTGTTCCTGATATGCTTAGAAGTCAACGAGTTCTGAATGATAGAACTACAGACCATGATCTGAATTCATTTGCATTTATAAATATTCTATCCATGAATGAAATGCTACCCAGAAATCTGACTTTTTCCTGCAAAGTGGAGACCAAAAGAAGGTACAGATGTTAGAATGGCATTAAACACCTGTCAAACCATCATAGCACACATCCTCGTCCACAAAATATCATCTTGCATTCCTATTGTTTTTTTTTTTTTTTTT
>PVJS01024718.1:0-28444 GCA_004027185.1 Glis glis
GCTATACCTCCAGTCCTATTTTATTTAATTTTTTTATTTTTATTTTAAAACAGGGTCTCATTAAGTTGTGGAAGGCCTCACTAAGTTGCTCAGGCTAGCTTTGAACACGCAATCCTCCTGTCTCCGTAACTGGGATTACAAGCATGTGCCCACTACGCTCAGCTCCTCCTTTGCTTATTAGCCATCACACTCATCAATCTCATTTTCCAGATTTTGTCTCACTTTCTCTGTGTTTGCACTGTGTGTTTTTACTGCCAGGTCTAAAATAGTTCCAGATGTGTGTCTGATCATAAGTAGCAAAACAGCCACGAGTCTCAAATGTTTCACGTCTTTGATCTCTGCCGAAGTGCCACACTTTCCAAGTAATCTTTCCTTTCATTCCTCCAGGCACCCTGTTCTTTCTCCAGGAGTTTATGTGACCCTTGACATGACAGATATTTCATTGTGTTCTTGCTGTAGCTATGCATGGCCCCCATCCTAAGAAAACAAGCACTAGTGTGGTGAAGTGAGAAGATCACTGGGTTGGATAGATGACCTGGATTTACATCTTGGCTGCATCACCTACACATTGAGTGACTTTGAGGAAGTCCTTTTCCCTAGATAGCCTTAGATTTATTGTCCAATATGCATCCAGAATTTGCTTTGAGAGTCTAACAAGGTATGTATACAAAATGAATGTGTAAGCTACAACATACTTAAAACAGTGTGCAAAATATGTATACTATCTTCCATACTTGAAGTTCAATGTATGGTCGATTATCCTCGTGGCCTTCAGAACACCAGGAACAAGGCTTGATACCTATTGAGTACTCCACTAGAATTGCTAGTTAAATTAATAAGTAAATAATTGATGCATAAGAAACTCAAGCAACATGGACCATACAGAAAAGTTTGAGAACAATCCCATCCTAGGACTCCTACAGATGAGATTGTTCCAACTTCCTTCAAAGTTGGTGTTTTAATGTATCTCCCGTAAATCATACCCATTCTTCTCATTGCTGCTTTATGGAAGCCTGCCTCATTCATGGACAGATTGCTACTATCACAGATGTCTTACATTTACAACTAGCTCTCATTCTGCCCCATATTTTTTCTTGATGGTTTTTAAAAAGCAAGTCAGTCCTTCCCGAGCACAACATTGCAGTCCTCCTTTTGGATCTTGTTCATCTGTTTATAACGCAACAAAACAGACATAAACATCCTTGGCACAGTTCATTGGTGGCAAAATATGATAGTAATTTTCATTTTCAGGCAAGCAGTGAATGCTGTATCCCCTAAGAGAGAAGATTAGAAATAATTGCAGCAGCCAGCTGCCATGTAACCTATCTCATATAAATGATGCCGAGAACTGGAAGAATACTGTATTTTGTGATTTTAATTGGTTTTGAAGTGATAATAGTTAAGATGATGGTTAGAGAAAGGATAGCATTAAAATCATACCTATTTTCATGTAACAATAGACTTCTACATTCCTATATGTTATTTATTTCCCATAAAGATCCTTTGAGGTAAGTAGACATTGACTATTAGGACAAGTAATAGGTGAGGAAACTGAAATACCTAATGGCTTTTTCATGCTCCATTCATTATATATGAAATTAATGTAAGCTCATGTAGCAGTCTTATGGTCTAGCACTCTTTCAAACAGGATCTATATTCTCAGGCAAGATTGTCCCTCAGAAGTGGTAGTTATATAATACCCAAATAAACAACCTAAGGTATACTTCATATAGAAGGCAGTAAAGGGGACTTCATTCATAGTCTATGGTCAAGAAATATCTCTCTGGGGTGTAAAAATTCCGCAAGTAAGGGGGAAAGACAAGATAGTCAACCAGGAAGCTATTGAAAAAGAATTATAGTAAGAGGAGATGATAAGCACAAAGGCCCTCAGACTAGAAAGAACTTAATGCTGTAAAAGAAGAGATAGAAATGTGTGGGTAGACTTTAATAACAGTAGAGAGAGACACAAGTTAACATATGATGGATAGCTAGGGGCCAGATTATACAAGATTTAGAGGCAATGATTAGAAATTTGTGTGGTGCTGTGTTCTTGACCATTTTGGACCCTAGCAAAAATTCTATTAAATTATGATATATGTTTTTCATATTGTACTGTTAGATTTTATTAACTAATAATATTTTTTGTTTTTCTATTTTCTCATATGATTGGGGATAAAGGTTATACAAATCTCAAATAACTAAACAATAATTTCTCATTTTTTCTGTTTTCTAAAAAATATTACATGAGATAGAAAACATCTATTTTCTAAAATGCTTAATTGAAGATACTGAAAAACTACGTAGGTCAAATATTTTTATATTTAGGTGGGGAAGAGACATAGGTTTTATTTTTATTTAAAATGTTATTGTAATTAAATTAATTTAAAAGTTATTGATCTATTCATTTTTCAGTTTCTTCCTTGGCCAAAGTGGCAATTTCAAATTTCCGAGTATCTAGTACTTCTCATTTTATTGGAAATTTTATGTCATTTTCATTATGTTTTAAATTCCCTTTAATGTGTATTACTTATATTCCTAAATAAACCTCTGCCTTTGTCTCTGAAAAAGAAATAAATTCCACTATAGCTGACATCTTTATTTTTATTCATTTTTTGTTTCACATATATTACTTAATTTCATTTTAAAATGAAATGAAAATAACTATACAAAAAATCTGAGATACCCTTTTTATATTTTCCATATTAGCTTCAGTTTTCTTACTTACTTTTATACTTTATTAGTGCATTGTAGTTATACGTCATAGTGAGGTGGAAAGAGATATAAACACAGCATTTGGTGTGTTTCCTTCTGCATACTCCTCCACTGCCTCCTCCTGCTTCCCTGTACATGTTTGTGAGATTGGTAGTGACACCTTCATATATGGACATAGCATTATTTGAACTGTTTTTTCTTCCTCAATTCTCCTTTTTCCCCTTCTCACTTCTCTCTCCCAATCCCCTTCCACTATTCAATCGGTCTCTCTCCTCATTTATGTAAGGTCTTTGGCTTCCACATATGAGAGAAAATATTTAAGCATTGACTTTCTGAGATTTGCTAATCTCAATAAGCATAGCATTCTCTAATTTCACCCATTTTCTGCAAATTACATAATTTTGTTTTTTTTATGGCTGAGTAAAATTCCATTTTGTCTATACACCACATTTTCTTCATCCATTCATCTGTTGGTGGACAGACACCTAGATTGCTAGGATAGCTTAGCTATTGTGAATTGTGCTGCTATAGACACGGATATGTATGTATCACTATAGTATTCTAACTTAAATTCTTTTGGGAAGATACCAAGGAGTGGTATAGTTGAGTTATATGGTGGTTCCATTCCTAGTTGTCTGAAGAACCTTCATAGTGGTTGTACTAATTTGTAATCCCACCAACAGTGTAAAAGAGTTCCTATTTTACCACATCTTTGCCAGTATTTATTATTGTTTGCATTGTTGATGATTGCCAATATAACTGGGGTTAGATGGAATCTCAGTGTAGTTTTCATTTATATTTCCCTCATTGCTAATGATGCTGAGCTTTTCTTCATATATTTATTGGCCATTTGTATTTCTTTTGAGAAGTATCTATTCAGTTCAATTGATTATATTTTAATTAGGTTATTTGTTTTTCAGTGTTAAGTTTTTTTAGTTCTTTATGTATTCTAAATATTAGTCCTTTATCAGAGGAGTAGCTGACAAAGATTTTCTGCCACTCATTAGGTTTCTCTTCAGGCTCTTGTTTCTTTTGCTATACAGAAGCCTTTTAATTTGTTGCCATAGACCAATGGAATAATATAGAAGATACAGAGACAAATCCTTACATGTATAGCCAGTTGATTTTTAACAAAGGATCCAAAAATATACACTGGAGAAAAGATAGCCTTTTCAACACATGGTGCTAGGAAAACTGGATATCCATATGTAGAAGAATGAAATTAGACCCCCATCTCTCACTCTGCACAAGAGTCAACTCGAGATGAATCAAAGACCTAGAAATTAGATCAGAAACTTTGCAATTACTAGGATAAAACACAGGACCAACTCTCCAACATATAGGCATTGGTAGTCTTCCTCGATAAGACCCCCAAAGCTCAGGAAATAAAACTGAAAATCAATAAACTGGATGGCATCATTTATTTTTAATTATATTTTATTTACATCTGATTTTTCATTTTTAACATTATTGCCAATAATATATTGTATTGAAGATATCTAATTAAATGTAAGTTTATTATTTTTTAAAGAGACATCTGAGACAATTTTCTATCTTGTGTATTGAATTTGTCATTTTGAAGATCCTTATGGACCAATGACTTTTTACAATGCTATGTCTCAGTCATTACAATCATTATTATCTCTAAGATGCTCACATTGTGATACTTTTGGTCAGTGGAACTTCCTTTAAGCTAGAAAATTTATTCTTTTGACATGATTTAAACCTTTGAAAAATTTTGTCTTTTCTTTTCTTGAACAAAATACCCCATGTTCCCCTTCTACTATCTGCTTTACATATAGGGATTTACCATTTTTTCCAAGGAATCTGGAATTCTTTTAAATTTCTTCCTTTATTAATTTATTTTTATTTTATTATTGTTTTTTCCTCGGATGTATATGATGTACATATATATAGTGTACCAACTGAAAAATATAGCTTCATACATGTCATCATTTTAATAGCTATATAGTACTCTATTAAAATAATCTAGCACAATTTGAACCATATCTTTATTACTATGTTATTTTTTCTAGTTTTCAATCATTGTAAATTGTTCAAATACTTATTTCAATAAGAATAATACGAGTTGATTTGCAAGACCAAAAGGTATAAATATTTCAGCTTTTAAACATATTTTAACAAAATTCCTCCAGATATGGTGATCAACATGTTTTCAACACACAGGGAAATACTGAAGCTCCTATTTCTTTTAATCTCCTCAAAGGCACAGTGTTATTAATCATTTTAATCTTTGGTTATCTCAAAATGAAAAAAAAATTGATGTCTCTTCATCTTATCCAGCATAAAATAAAAAGTTTTTAAAGCTGTACATGATTTGGACACCATATCTCTACTGTCCATAAACCCACTGAAGTCTTCTCTCCTCACTCTGTCTTTACACTGGACCTTGCTCCAGTCACGCTCATCCCTCATGGCTCCTTACACTAAGCATCTCTCTATCCCTCTATCTTAGTTTTGTATTTGTTGTTCCTCTAACTAGATTTCCCTTCCCCAGGATATTTGCTTAGGTTGTCTTCACTTTCTTTATGTCTTTTTTTCTATGAGACTTTCTCTAAAGCCCTATCTAAAAATCAACCACTCCATATTCATTCCTATAATATTGCAGCTGATCTAGAAAGAGAAAATTAAAATCATGTTTAAAACAATACCTCTTATCTAACAAAATTGTTAAGTAACCAGCTCACAATCCAAATCTGGCATATACCCAAGAATCCAGACTTTTTTTCTACTATAATTTTCAAACAAAAGTACTCCTTGTAAAAGTGGCTAATTCCTATGTGTAAAGCAGAGATAGCAGAAGAGGAGTATGAGATGTCTTGTGCATGAAAAAAGAAAAAAAATTCAAATATTAACATGATCATATGAAAGGAACAAAGATTCTAGCTTGAAGGATGTTCCATGGATGAAAGATATGACAATGTAAGCATCAAGGAGATAATAATTATAGTAATGACTGAAAGACATTCAAGTCATGGAAAGTCATTGGTCCATAAAGATTTTCAAAGTAAGAAATTTAATATATAAGATATAAAATTGTCTGTCATGTCTCTTTGATTAAAAAATCCTTACATTAAACTTAAGGAATTAACTTCTTATTTGTAGGAGTTACTAAAATAAAGGACAGTTTAATGATACCATAAGGAAGTAATCATAAAATTCCAAAATGTGCAATATGTAGGTCAATTGGTAGAATGTCATTGCAAAAAGACTGTTAAAAATTATAAGAAATTTATGGAATATAGCAGTCAAATGCAATGTACAGTTTAAGTGGGACAGATAAGAAACAAAGGACATCTTTGGGCAGAAGGAAACATTTTTGTGGTTATTAGATTACTAAAGAATTATTGCTAATGTTTTTAAGTTTATATTATCATAGTCATCTAAAATACTCTTTTTAGAAAAGTGCATTGAAATACTTGGGAATAGATCATTATGATGACTATAATTTGTTTTACAATATTTCAGCTGAGCAACAGTATGTATGTGTGGAGTAGAGACGCTGATGTTAGTTTTTAAATATATAGCTTATCTGTGTGAAGCTGCTTTTCCTCATAGTTGTGGAGGAAGAAAAAAATACATATATATATGAAAACCTATTCATAAATACTATTTTTTACCAAGAAGCTTATGCTATTGTTCATGACTCAACTGGCCAGTTCAGTTCATAATAACACACCTTCCTTGATAATTTAAAGTAGAAACATGTTCATGTGTGCAGATGAATGTACATACACACATACATATACATGATCATTACCACATTATCATTTTTCTCTTTGTAATAAACATCTTTTCTACCCTCCCTGTCTTTTATATTTTGCTATTTGAACAAAAAATTGATAAATAGTAGTAGAAAATACATGGAGTAATGTCATACCAAAGAAGCTCTCATTTCACCACAAAGAGTAATCATAACTAGTTTTCAAAGTGAGTCAAGAGAATGTAATTTAAGTGAAATATTCATACTTTGTACTATTACTGACATTAAATATTGCTAGCATAGGTCCAATGACACCAATACAAGTCATGCTTCAATGTCCTTCCTTCTTTCTCTTTCCTTCTTCCTCCTCCCTCTTCTGTTTCCTGTTTGAGTTATGATTATACGAAGAGTGCCAGAGAGGAATGTTGAACTTTCTGTTATTGTGCCAGGCAGATAGATCATACTTAGTGAAGACTTGGCAAATAAGCAAATACTTTGATGATGATTGGAGCCAGATCCCTTATTGTAGAAATACGGAAAGTGGATACTAAAGTAAAACCTGTGATGTGGGTTTGAAATTAGAAGATGTGTGATAAACAAAGTTTTTAAGACAGACTGATGGATGGATGGATAGATGATAGATAGATAGATAGATAGATAGATAGATAGGTAGACAAAGGTATTTATGTGTGTGATTGTATATGTATTTGATTTATTAAAGGAAAAGATAAAAATGAATGAAAGGTCCTTAGAGAAATGGCTGATTACAGAACTGTGGAACAAAATAATAGCAGGGAAGCCAAGAATAAACTGTACCAGAAAGCAAGAAAGTACTCAAAGTAATGGGGTATGCCTAAGATACTAGAAAGCCAGCTTAAATGACTCTTATTGGTCCAAACTGGGGTAATTTTAGTATTAAAAATCAATATATCTATCAAAAATAAATAAATATAGATGAAGGGATAGTCCCACTTTACAGTATATCTTAATATATCTCTTAAATATTTATTACTTATTAATAATTTAATATATATTAATTAACTTTACAGTGTGAAAACTAAGCCAACACTATCCATCTAGTGATAAAAGTTAATATTCCCTGCAATAGAACAAATCAATACCATTTGCTTCCTGACATGACACATTGAAAAGAATTCAGCATCACTTATTTTTTATAGTACTGGAGATGGAACCCAGGGGCATTCTACCTCCAAGCTACACTTCCAGACCTATTTTTTTAGACAGTGTCTCAGTAAGTTCTTAAGGGTCTTGCTAAGTTGCTGAAACTAGCCTTGAACCAAGTACTGGGATTACAGGCAGGCATGCACCACCATGTCCAGCTCAGCATCATTTTTATTGTAATTATATCTCTCTCAAATATGATTTGTTTGTTCTTTGGTTATGCGTTAATTATGAGGAAATATAGTCAAGTCTGAATTTAAGGAAAATTCTGCAAGGTTACTGACCTATATGCTTTAAAAACATCAAAGTCCTGAAAGACAAGGAAGGACTGAGACACATTTACAGACTGTGAAAGTAAGTAAAACACATGACTCTGGACATTGTAAATATCATTGAGACCATTGGTAGAATTTGAATGGGGTTATTTGATAAGATGGCAATATTAACTTAACACTAACTTTCTGGGTTTGATGGTTGTACTCTTTTTTTATTTATTAAACACCTTTTAATTTGTTGATTCAATCATTTACTCATATATTAATCAATCATTCCAATCACCAATCAGTTGGGCAGGAAAGATCTATTGAATATCAAATGTTCCAGGTATTGCATTTCGTGCTAGCAATATTAGAAAAAATATAGTAAGGTCCTTATTATAATGAGAATAAATATTTTCTTTTCTTGCAAATATAACCTGAAACATTGAAGGTTAATAGGGCATCATTTCTGAAGCTTCTTTTCATATATTGGAAAATCAAAATAAAAAATAAAAACAGAAAGAAAAACTATGCAGATAAAAATATTAAACAATGAATCCCACTGCTATGTATAATTATAATGCAGCAGTATAAAAAGAAAAAGAAGCTGAGCATGGTGGTGCACACCTATAATCCTAGTACTTGGGAGTCTGAAACAGGAGAATCACAGGTTAGAGGCCAGACTCATCAACTTAGTGAGACCCTCAGCAAGTCAGTGAGACCCTGTTTCAAAATGAAAAATAAAATAGGGCTGGGGATGTAGCTCAGAGGTAGAACACCCCTGGGTTCAATACCTATACCACAAAAAGAGAAAAAAAAACGATTAAAGAGCTGGGCATAGTAGCACACACTTGTAAACCCAGTACATGGTGGCTGAGACAGGAAGATAATAGGTTTGAGGCCATCCTATGAAACTTGGGAAGACCTTCAGCAACTTAGCAAGACTCAGTTTCAAAAAAAAAAGGCTGGAGGTGTAGTTCAGAGGCAGAACGTCTCTGGGTTCAATCCCATGTACCACAAAAAATAAATAAATAAAAATAAAAACTAAGTCTATCCAGGCATGGTGGCATAACCTATAATCTCAGTACTTAGGAGGCTGAGACAGGAGGAATGCAGGTTCGAGGCCAGTCTCAGCCATTTGGCAAGACCCTTAGCAACTTAGTGCCCCTTTGAAACAATTGCCCCTTGTTTCAAAACAAAGGGGCAGGGGGTTTGGGGGGAAAGTTCAGAGGTAGAATGCCCCTGGGTTCAATCCCCAATACCAAAAAAAAAAGAAACAAAACCTAAGCAAATGTGAAGGACATATAGGATCTGTTTGTACTTTTGCAAGTTTTCTATAAATTTGAAACTATTTCAAAATAACAGTTTAAGTAATATTTCCAAACAACCTACTTTATAACAATTAATGCACCAGCTCCCCGATAAAGCTAAAATCTTATGAAAACTCTCATGCACCAGCCATAGCAATATCAAATAATGATATTATTTAAAGTAATAAGCATTTGTAAATATAAAAGTTCTTTACACCCTGAATCATCATTCCCCTACCATCCCACACTGAATTCTCATTCACTAATAAATTCCATATAGTAATAGAAGAAATTATTTTGTTACATAAAATCTTAATTAGAAGTTAAAGTTGAAGGGTATTACTGTAGAACTTAGAAACATCTTTAAGAAACAAAGTATTTACCAGCCAGACATATTTTTCCTTTCTTGTGTGTTTCTTTAAAAATCAATAAATCTGAAGGAACATGAAAAAAATGTATATTCTCTCACCTGCATTTTTACTCCTGGAACCATCTCCAAAGGGTATATAAGAAACAAATAAAATAGATTAAAATCTCTTCTCTAGTCATTTGTCATCATTTGTGATATCTCCTTTTCTAAAAAAGCTCATTGTAAACTTCTTCCCAGAGCAACACTGATAATGTCCAGATAATAAATTTTCTAAAGTTGTATAAAGTTATGTAGGTGCAAGGATGTGCACAGAATAAAGTGTTTCAGCCTAGACTGAGGCCCACTTCAGGTCCACTGTGCTCGCTCTATGGAATCCTTCAAGGATGAGCAGACTCTCTCTCAAACTATGGATAAATCAAACTCAGGTTCCCTTTCTAGGGAAAATTGCAAACTGTCGGCTTCCAGTTTCCGGAGCTGTCTTTTACTTCCAAGTTCATTACTCTTATGAGATTGCATTTTGTGGTTCGTGTTAAGTGGTGTGGTGAACTGGAATCCAATGACTACAAAGAAAAAGTGTTTCTTTCTCTTGCATCTCACAGCATATTTTTAGCCCTAGTATACAGCTCTTTTTAGGCTGCATGTTGGTAAGGGTAAATATATCTGTCACCCCAATAAGGATGAGCACTCCTTCAAGGCATGAATTATGTCTCATGTATCTTAGTATTTCCAGGATTTTGCACATGTCTAGTGCATCTAAGCACTGAATAAACATTTGCACAGTTGAATATAAGACGTTCATACCCTTCGGAGATTTACAAAATTTGAACACCTAATTAGGTTCAGGACAATAGAATAATACCCCCCCCCAAAAAAAACCCACCAATAACGAATCATCAAAATGGCTTTACAACAAAATAGAGAGCACTCTGGCCTTTTATTTGCATTTTCCTCTCATGTGTTTTGTCTGTAGAATAAAATTATCTGATTAAATTAACCAGGAAATAGGAGAACATTGCTCAGAAGTTATGTGAGATGTCAAGAAAAGATAGTAAGTGAGTACATCTGGTCCCATTGCTGAAAATTTTCATTAATCCTTTTTTTACATCCCAGGAGGATAAATTAGAATTTATGAGGGGGAAAGAATTAAAGATACATCGCCTGTAGGTAACCTATAGCAGCAACTAAATGTGCATCTATTCAAAATTCACAGTCTATTCTTTGTTCCATTTTTTCATTCCCCAAAGGCCAAGGCCTGTGAAAATACTCTTGCTTCATAGACAAATGAGTATGCCAAGGGCCCTCTTTGCTGTTCTCTATAGATAAGAAAGCTTTTTATATTAAATAAAACCTATGCTGCTGGCAAATCTACACTTGGATCATTTGCCTCAATTAGCTGAAATAGAAAGAAACCAAAGTTAATGTTTCCCGGGGCTCATCAATTTTAACCTATGCAATCGGTCTTTTCAGGAAATTAAAATTAGTTCAATAATTTTGAGGTACTGATTTATGTGCAGTGGACCCATTTGTCAAGGCAAAGTTTTTCATTGATATCATCCTGCCATCACATTCTTAATGGGCCATTAGATACAATCAAAAAACATGTAAAACAAAAGACAACGGAAGGCAAAAATCTTGGGTTAATCATCCATGGGCTATAGTATAAATGAGACCAAAGGAGGACTTGGAGCAATTGATTTTAGAATTACTATGGATTTTTGAGGAAATAGTTAAATTTAAAATGTAATATTTATTTGCATGAAACATTTGCAATCCTATCATAAAAGACTATTATAGAATTTTACAAATTGGCCTATTTAATTCAATTTCATTATTCTTTAAACCACACGTTAACTATCTAGCAAACTCCTACATAGTGTTAGAAATCATCTGTGAAAAGAAACAACTGCAAAAGCATTACGGAAATAATGTAGTTAATTTTTTCATAGTTCCTGGTTTGGGTTTTCTACTTTATGGCTTATGAATCTGCTACAATCCCTATGGATAATAAATGTGCCACAGTATGCCACTCTTCATAGAGGGCGAATTACGTCAGTCCCACCTTAAAAGGACTTTCTGACCCATCATTTGCAGATCCAAGCTATAAATTGTTTCTGTTTTCTGATTTATGATTTAACATTTTTTTTCTGAAATTCTTATCGTAATTGACAAACTAATTGACCAGTTCATTTCCTCACATTTTGAAGCAATCCTCTGCTGTCTGGACATGCTGTATCATCCCACTTCACTGCTCTTTGACCTTTGCTCAGCTACAGGTAGCTGAGAATTCTGTCATTACACTCTCTGGTCCATGAAGAATCCTTTGAATTGTTGACCCTCAATATGGCATTTTCCCAGAACAGAGTCTACTAACTAAACTTTATCAATGATTATAGAAACTGTCTGTTTTACTAAGTGCAGACCATTTGTGCATCCTGAATGAGAAGTAATTATCACTTCATGCTTCTGGCCAAGATATGGTAAGCAATGGATTTACCACTTTACATTTTAGCTTCCCAGGACTGCTATCACCAAGTACCACAAACTGGGGAGCTTAAATAACAGGACTTCATGGTCTGATAATTATGGAAGCTAGAAGTCCAGTATGAAGCTGTCAGGGGCGGTGGCTCCTTCTGAGGGCTGTATAGTAGAATCTGTTCCGTGCCTCTCTTAGCTTCTGGTGGTTTGCTGGCAGTCTTTGGCATTCCTTGGCTTCTGCCACAGCACTCCACTCTGCATTTATGTTCACATGGCTTTCTCCATATGTGCATGTCTGTGCACAGATTTCTCACTTCATAAGGTCCAGTCCTATTAGATTGGGGGTCCACCCTACTCCATCATGTACTCAACTATTGACATCTGCCCACACCACACCTGAAACCAAGCAAAATTAATTTTAAAAAAGATGGACATGGTGGTGCACACCCGTAATCTCAGTACTTGGAGGATGAGATAGGAGGATCACAGGTTCCAGGCCAGCCTCAGCAACTCAGTGAACCCCTCAGCAACCTAGCAAGACCCTGTTTCAAAATAAAAAAATAAATAAATAAAAAGGTCAGGAGGTGTAGCTTGGAGGTAGAATGTCCATGAGATCAAACCTAGTGCCAAAAAATAAAATATTAAAACGAAGATCAGAAATAAGTAACTTTAGAACAGCTACATGCCAATAAACTTGACAACTTAACATCCAAAATTTATTTATGAAAAAAAACCTGATTAGCCATCTATCAATTATAGAAATCAAACTTGTAGAAAAACAAACAAAATTCCCCAAAAGAAAAAAACCCAGGCCTAGATGACTTTACAGGTAAGTTCTAAGAATGTATAAATAATGTTCATTCTGCATAAACATTTGTGAAAATTCATTCTATTAGTCCAGCATTACATTCTATTTAGTTTCTTGGAGTCACTGTAACATATCATTATAAACTGAATGATCTAAAAGTAACAAATTTATTTTTCCTCATCTCTGTAAGCCAGAAGTCTAAGGTCAAGGTGTCAACAGGACTACATTCCCTGTGAAGCCTCTGGGGGAGACTTCCCATCCTTCTCCAGGTTCTGGTCTTTCCAGGTGTTCTCTGGCTTGCAGCCACATCAATTCAGTCTCTGCCTCCCTTTTCTTTGCCTCTATAATTGTAGTGGAGACAATCTTTTCAATAAGGACACTTGTCATTGGATTTTAAGCCAAAAAGATAATACAGGATAAACTCCACCTCTCAGGATCATTAATCATATCTTTACTATATACAGTGATATATAACCATTTTCCATAGAATATTCACAGTGTATGAGTATGAGGGGGTGCACTAAACCTTGATATCAAAACTACACAAAATTATTGTTATAAGGGAAAACTATAATTAAATATCTCCCATGAAACTAATGGAAAACTTTAGAAGAAAAATTTAGATTCTGAAAACAACAATATGCAAAAAATACATTGTGGTTAAAAAGAAAGTAGAGTTTAACCCAAGAATGCAAGGTTGGTTGAGGATTTGAAAATAAATCAATTCAATTTACCATATTCATAGATTTAAAAAGTAAAGAAATTTATAATCATCTCAATCCCACAAAATGCATTTACCACATCTATTATTGATAATACCTCACAACTTACAGGAAATAGAAAAAAAATTCTTTAACTCAATGAAGGACATGTACAAAAATATATTCCCTATTTCCTTCCTAAGATCAGGAACAAGACAAAGTTCTCATCATGTTTATTCAATACCATATTGGATATTTATTCAGGGCAATAGGCAAGAGAAAGAAATGAAACTTGAATGAAACCAAATAAGTAAAAGTCTTTATTCATTCATCATATTGTCTATTTAGAAATACAATAGAATCTACCAAAAAACTTACATGAAGTTAATTTGGAAAAATTTTTAAATATAACTCTATCAAAATTTAGTTGACCTCTTATGCATTAGTGACAAGCAATCTGAGATTGAAATTCAAGCGATAAAATTTACAATAATATCAAAATATTTGAAATATCTAGGAAAATATATAAGAAATGTGAGAATTTTGTGTATTGAGAACCATAAAACATTGCTGGGATAAATTAAGAAACACTAAATAAATGAAGGGACCTTCTTTATGAGACTCAGTATTGTTAAGATATCAAATCTTTCCCAATTGATCTATAGGTTCAATGTGTTCCCATTCAAATTTTTAGCTTTCTTTTTTGGATGCAAATTGTGACAAGATGATTCTAAAATTCATATGGAAATGCAAATAATCACCCCAACAACTTTGAAACAGAAGAGCAATTTTGGTGATCCACGTCTACCTGGTTTCAAGATATTTAATATGTTTTGGTATTGGTATTAAGATAGAAAAATAGATAAGTGGAAGAGAAGATAAAATCCAGAAATTGGCTTACACGTGTATGTACAACTGTTTTTTTTTTTTTTTTTTTTTTTGCGGTACTGGGGATTGAACCCAGGGGCGTTCTACCTCCGCGCTACACCCCCGGCCCTATTTTTTATCCTTTATTTTGAAACCGGGTCTCACGAAGTTGCTGAGGGCCTCACTAAGTAGCTGAGGCTGGCCCCGAACCCGGATCCTCTGGTCTCCGCCTCCCAAGTACTGGGATTACAAGCGTGTGCCACCACGCCCAGCACAACTGTTTTTTTTTAAATGTAAATATATGTAGTAGAAATGGATGGTCTTCTCACCAAATGATGCTGGAATAATTAAATGTCCATATGCGGAAAATAAAATTGAATCTACACTCTGCCATATGTACAAAAATTAGCTTAAAGTGGATCATAGACATAAGTATAAAAATTAAATCATGAAGAAGAAAACAGGATAATAAAAATTAACCCTAATTTTTTCATAGAAAGTCTCAAAATCACTGTCCTAAAGCTGCGGACCATATTATTTGGTGATTAGATTATATATTCTTCTCTGTCATGGCTCTTTTGTCAGAAATAGAGAGAAAGAGAATCCAAAATGTTCTTTCTCTCTCTGGAATAAATATGGTATAATAAGAAAAGGAGGGTAGAGTAACTTGGGAGGCTGAGACTGGAGGATCTGGGTTCGCAGCCAGCCTCAGCTACTTAGTGAGGCCCTCCGCAACTTAGTGAGACTGTTTCAAAATAAAGAATAAAAACAGAGCTGGGGGTGTAGCTCGGAGGTAGAATGCCCCTGGGTTCAATCCCTGGTACCGCAAAAAAAAAAAAAAGGAAAGAAAATAGGATCCTTTTCGTGTTTTCTAATCTTCTGACCCACAAATTAGGACTTTTTTTTCATTTTCCTGTTGGTGGTATAAATGAGTAGAAAAAGTTGAGTGAAAGTTCTTCATCCTTTTAAAATTTCAACAGTTGACTCTAGCCAAAGGAAGATTTATTTTGCTGCCAGTCTTTGCATGCAGTTCCTGTCTGCTTCTCTAACCTGGTAAATTGAATAAAATAAAATAAAAAGAAACAAATGTATACCCAAACCGCAGGATCTTTACTTGCTTTCCCTCAGGCCTCACCCCCTTACCTCTCAAAAATAAAAGTCATATCTCTCACCAAACTGTGCCCTCCCAAATCTTACTACGAAGTGTGCTACAATTCAGGGACTGAGAGATTGGGTAGAAAGAGAGTGAACCCATCTCCCTCCTCCAAACACAGTCCTCTCTGCCACCATGCCCATTCACTCTGAACATTGGGTGCCTGGTGTTTACCAAGTTCTCCTAACAGGGTGGGAGAGAAGAAAGGGAAATTTGAAATCAACCTAGAATTTTAGGAAAGAAATTGCAAGTATTAAATGAAGACAGCAGGCTGTAGTGGCCCAAGCCTGTAATACCAACACTTGGAAGGCTGAGACAGGAGTATCACAGGTTGGAGGCCAGCAAATAGTAACTTAGAGAGACTCTGTTTTCAAAATAAAAAAAAAAAACTTTGAAAAGGGCAAGGGTGTAGCTCAGTGGTATAACCTCCCAGGGTTCAATCCCGACTACCATGAAAAAATGACAAAAAGAAATAGCAGAAATAACTCAGGTACGCTTGTCAGCACCCTCTGACCAAGCGTGCAATTCAAACCATGTAAAACTCTTTGTTGGGAAAGTAAAAGATAAAATTGCCATTTCTCTTCAACTCTCTCTACCTCCGCTTCCCATACTCATTTGGGGACTCTCAGCTGTACCTCATACTGCTCCCATCAGAACAAACCTTCCAAAATGTATTTCTCCCCAATTCAGCAGATCTCTGATATAGACAAGCACTGTTGTCATCGTGGTTTAAGGTGGCAATTCATCATTAGCTAAAAAAATAAGGAAAAAAGAAGCGCTAACAGGCACACATTTCAGAGCACAGATTTTTTTATCCTACCTTAACTCAGCCTGGCCACAGATGGGATGGCTGGCACAGCACAGAGGGGCACAGCGCCAAGCTCTTTCTCATTGGGGCTGCACAAATCTCTTTCACTCCATTTCTTGGACATTTCTCTCTTAAGTCTTTCTTTAGATATTTCTCACTCCATTGGCAAAACTTGGGTCTGGACAATTGATCATTTCAGGAGGGGCAGATTACAATGTCACTTCCTTGGCACTTTGATACAAGTGTCTGATTCCAGAACATCCTCTTTCCATTTAAGGGAAAGAAGCTTTTCCCTGATTATAAGTATGAAGGCAGGAGAGCTGAGTGAATTTATATTGTGCAAACTGTTTTTATCTAATGTAATCGAACGCAAAGATACTTGGAGTCCAAATCAGTTATGCGAATTGCTTACAAATGCCTCTTCAGAGTTCATTGGAAAGCTATCATTTTTTATGAAAAGGAAGGTCTTATTTTTTCTTTTTATTTTTAATAGTTTTGTTCTTTCTTTTCCCCTAGAACTACTTTCAGAAACCGAAAGCAGGGTGACACCCATTCCATCTTATTTCTTTCTTCATAAATACAAATCTTTTGATTATTTTTAAGAATGAGATTTTGCAAAGCAAATGAGTGAAAAAGGCTAGAAAATAGCACAGCTAAGGAAATTTAAAGAACCTGGCATCAATCCCCCCATCTTATTGAGAGAAAAATTTCCTATAGGCTCTATGTACCCTGCAAAGTCTGAACTACCAGGTGAAGGTATTTGAATTTCATCTGTGAAAAATAGGTAACCACAGAAGGTCTATAAACTAAACAGAGATAAGATAAATTTGGAGACTGAAGATGATGAATCTGACCAATGAAAAGGGAATAGGTTAAAGTGTTTCCATATACCACAACAGGGACTTTCTAGCCTTCTGAATTAGTAGGAATTCTTTAGTAGTTTCTCAGGTGCCACTCGCAAGAATCTTTTAATTATATATAATATATAAAATATGTTTAATTATATTTTAATTATATTTCCTTCCCTGTCCAACATCTAAGGTGTGCAGTCTGACAGCATCCACTCTCATCGAGAAGTAGGCCGAGAAAAATACAAAAGTCCATGAGCATGCATATATATTCACATTGTATTGCACTCGATCTGAAGGTGAGCATTTTATGGCATATAAAATGTATAATAAGTTACATTTCCATGAAAAATAGCATCCAGGTTGACAAATGATTTAACACAAGATGTCCTTATAAATTCAGCTCTGCAAATCTGTGCTCACAGCACACAGTGTGCTTTTGGCAGCATTATTTATTTAATGCCACTTTCCCAGGTGTCGATACTCCTACTCCAAAAAGGGGCTCCTCAATAGTGCTTCAAAAACACTTTACTGTTATCTCCCCTAGTCCATATTTTCATTTAATAACATCTCTGTTTTCCTAGTCACTTCCTTTAGATTTCCCCCCTTCAACACTGCATATTTGTTGAAGAAAGATAATGTTTTCAGTGTAAGCTTTGTGTATTCCTTGGGGGTGCATGCCTTAGGAAACTGCCATCAAACACTGAATTAAGTAGCAAAAAACTCAATTCCTTCCACCCAAATTTCTTTTCCTTTGGCCAGCAAAATAGATTAAAATACCCAGTAAAAGAGATCATTCCTAAGCATGAGACTCAAGCCAATATGTTTGTTTCTTAATTCTTGAGCTCTCTTTGGAGACAATAAGAACAACTGAAGTAAGACTTCATTAAGGTTAGTTACCCCCACAGCTTTGCAATCAACATTATATTCAGGTTTAGTCATTGGTCAAATTTTGTTTCAAAATGTTTGTTAAAAGATAAAAGTATGTTTATTTGTAAGCAGGCACAAAACCATTCACTCCATCTGTTCTGTAAACTTGTAGTCCCTACATTTTTTTAATGCTTTGTCCACTATCCTCCCTGAAAAGTCCACTCAAGGTACACATGACCTTATTCCAGGGGTAGGATTCTGTTACATAATCACCAGGCAACTGTCTATCCTCTGAAATCAAAAGCAGGACCACCTAGTCTTGAGTGGTATTTCTAACCTGAAGAAAACATCAATAGACTTATATTCCTTGTTTTCACAAATGTATCAAGTTATTTTATATTTTCTTCAAGCCATATACCTTAAACACCTTTGAACTTCACCAAGCACATTTATTTATCATTTATCAGTCTAATTACCAAAGAACTAATTTCACCAATAAAACAATTGCTGCCATTTCCCAGTCTAGCATAATATGAGGAACTGATCAAGATTCCTTGCAGTAGCTGCTTATTGACTATGGAATTTCACCTAATACTGGCTCCCCTTCCCCTGTAGTGTGGATTCTCCATGAGGGAACCTGTTTCCAGAGCAGATGCTTAAGATACTGAAAATATATATAATATCTCTCTGCCCATGTCAGAGTGCTTTAAAGTAAAATGTAAATAGCATAAGCCAGCTATCATATTTGAAAATATTTGACTGGGAGTAAATAGAACTGAAGTCGATTGATGGACTTGTTACAAATAATATTTATGATCATATAAAATTATTGACCTTTCTTTTTTCATTTCTCCCTCCCCCTTCCTCCCCTCCCCTCTCTTTTCTCTTCCTTCCTTCTTTCCTCCTCTTTCTTCCTCTCCCTTCTTTGTCTATTGACTATGGAATCTCCAATACATTCTCTGGTCCTGCTTCTATTAGTATACCAAATAACACTGCATAGTACACTGCCCTTAATAGCACGCCATACTGATATTATCATTATCAGTTTATGGAAAGAAAGGAAGCACACATAGGGGATGCAGGAGAGCTTCCAATGAGCTAAATCTAGTTGGTATTCTGTGGCCAAGAGCAAAAAATAAAAAAATCACTAAATTCACGATCTCTTTTTCTTTTGGAAATTGACTGATTGAAAGGCACCTTACTCTAGTGTCTGACTACGGCTTATTAAAAATAGCTCTTTTTGATATTTTCTCACAATTCTCTCTCACTAATTTTTAGGTTTGACTATGAGCCTCAGTTCAAATCCAAGAGACATCTATGTCCTGTAAAGACGAGCATTGAGTTTCTGGATCAAGCTTTTCTCCTAGATTTTCCTCCTAAGAGAAAGTCTTTCCTATGAGTCTTCTCATCCTCTTGGAGAAGTAGACTTCTGGTGAAATGCTTTACAAATTGGTTAGACATCATAGCATCCATGAATCCAGCTGCTATTCGTTCCTGGCAATAAGTATGTCAATGCTTCCATTAGCCACATCAAAAAACCTTTATTGGAGGCATTGACGATCCTATCACCTGATCAATCTTTTAAACTGTTCCCCAAAATATCAACACTCAAGGGTGGAAAGTCTTGAGATATATAGATAATCTTTCTCCTTTCTTAGTAGAGTTATAACTTTAAAATTGCATTTGGGACTGGGCATGGCAAAAATGGACATGCTGGACATGCCTAAAATCCCAGTATTTAGGAGGCTAGAGGATTGTAGGCTTGAATCCAGCCTCAGCAATTTAGTGAGAACCTCAGGAACTTAGCAAGACTGTTTCAAAGTTAAAAATAATTTTTAAAAAGGCTAGGGGTGTAGCTTGGAGATAGAATATCCCTGGGTTCAGAAAAGAAAACAAACAAATATGAATTTGGGCAAAGGACAAGTGTCTCACCTATTTATTCCAAAAATGTCTTTAGCAGGCTTCTCCTTGAGATGATAGTTTTCTGTTTGCCAAGAATTTTATATCCTAGGGGACAGTATATCTCATTTCTTTATTCCTTCATGCTTTCCAGGACAAGCAACACATTTAAAGAAGCTAGAGGCTTACAAGTCCCTGCATATTGAATTGAAAACTTTATATATATTTTCCAGTCCTAGAGTTTAATTACAGTTCCTTTGTCTTTCCTAATCTTCTATGTTTCATAAAGAGGTGAAAGAAGGGCCTCTAAATGTTTCTACAATTTACTTTTCCCTGACTTGCTGTCAGCCAACTGAGCTCCAGGTAGGCAAGTCAGCAGTCCCACCAGTCTTTAATTTAAATCAGGAAATATTGTTTTGCCTGCCAAAATTAGACAGTCCTTTCCTACTTAGAACTAGATTGAACTTTGTGCAACTAGAATGAGCCAATTATTTGAGGAACCAAGTGACAGAAAAAGGAGAAAGTATTTTCCCATAACTTTTACTTTGTGTCACACGTAGGAGTTTTAAGCAGGAGATAATTCTGTGGCACTTGTTCTCCCACGAAACACGATGGATAATTCAGGGGGAGTAAGCAGAAACTCATTTACAAACATGGCTATGATCGATCCTTCTGTTTTAGGAAGGTGATAAAAGTACTATCCTGGAAGAATCTATGATGTTCTGGCTCAAGTGAAGCTTTCCCCACAGAACACTCTGAACCATGATGTCTGTGTCTCTCTTTCATTAAATTCATGTCACTTTACACCTGAAAGTTGACTTGTTCTTCCATCATCCCCTATAGAGATTATTTTCCTTAGATCTAAGTGGCTTTATCCTTTTGAGGTATGTCTACGTTTTCAAAGAATTCATGCTCACCACCATTGCTCTAGAATACCATACTGGAGCCAAATACTTTCTGCTTCTGCCATTTTGTTTAAGTGTTAACCTTAATGTTTCTCTCTTAATGTAGCATATAGAGATTAGAGCTGGCTGAGTCCTTACTGGTACCATTCTCTCCACAGAAGAGATTTGTGCCATCATTTCTCCCGGCACTATCTTTTCATGTACTAGGAGCTCCTTGTGGGGTACTTAATAAATGAGATAGGTGAATTCTTGGGGAGAGAGAAAAAGAGATCCTTGGTAAATGGGGACCCGGATCTGTGAGCATGACCGGTCATGCTTGACTCTTTAGTGAGATGAACAAAAGTCCTAGCATATGCTTGCACCAGATCAACTAGAACAGAAACAATCAATATAAATGTTAACAAATTCAAAGACTTACACAGTGTGCCCACAAATGATATATGAGTAGGCTGCTTGTCCAAAGACAATTACATTGAAGAAATACTATAAGCTGCCACTGACCCCTTTTTTTTTCTGGCTTCATACCTGTTATAAGTATAAAGTAAGTCGTAGAAATACTTCATATCTGAAAAAGAAATATCATGTGTATGTTTCTAGAATTTCTCTAAAAGTATGTTCTCTCGTACAAAGACCTCAAATATTTGATAAAACTTCTGTTGATAAAAGCTATTATTTTATCAAGCAAATAAGAAGCTAAATTGGCTTCTTACCTGTTAATCACTGCACCATATATAGTTTCAGTAGTCTGAAAACTGTCATTAGTTTTCAGTATACATATATGCATATATACATGTATACATATTATATGTATATATATAAACTATATATACATATATATGTTTCAGACTACTGAAATATATATATATACATATATATGTTTCAGACTACTGAAACATATAGTTTCAGTAGTCTGAAAACTGTCATTAGTACACACACACACACACACACACACATATATATATATATATATATATATATACTGTCACTAGTTTGTATATACATATATATGTAGGACATATAAGGGTCTATAAGCATCGACCACGAAAATTGAATCAAGAAGCCCAGCAGAGTCTACTCTAGCATCTTTGACTTCCCTCTGACTCTTGAAAGGTTCAAGAAGTTAGAGGGCCCTGTTTCTTTTTTTGTCCACAAAAGGTCCCTTTTAGAATCTATTTCCTAACAGAGTTCCAGTTCAAATTTGAAAGACATTGGTTAGTTTGTAAATGATGGAGAGTTCTTTACAAATATCATGTAGAACATGTGTATTAGCATTTTCACAGCTATAATCTAAAAGACTTGACCATGTAACTTTGAGGAAGTTACCATTTATTTCAGGGTTCAGTCCATGTGAGGCCAGGGAACGTGTATATAAGGGAAGGACAGTGGTGGGAAGTGGAGAGAGGGAGAAAGCAAAGCTGTGCCCCTCACATCATGGAGACCAGAAGCAAGAGAGTGAGCAAGGGGAGGAGGAACCATATATAATCCTCAAGGTCACAGCCCCAGGGACCCACCTTCTCCAACCACACCCTACCAACTCAGGCCACCACCCAGATGAATCCATTACAAAGGATTTATCCACTGCTGAGATAACAACCAAGCACCACATATTGCCACCCTGTTTCCATGAGGGCTCGGGGACACCCCAAATCCAAACCATTACAACATGTCACACTTCAAGAGGTCTTTAACCCTAGTGATCAGTGGGTGTGGTAGGTATCCACTGGGGAAATGGTCCCAATTAATGCTAATCTTCATCTTCAAGGAGGCTCAACTGAACATGTGCCTGTTTAGGGGCAGTTCCACATTAGCTTTTCATCTGGCAATATGGGATGTTAAATTGCATCTCCTATAATCTCCTGCCAATGACAATAATTTTATTAAAGTGTACACTAGAATCTTTTCAGTTGTCAAGGACTCTACCAGTTACTAACTTTATCTGGAATTACCAGATTTAGAAAAATATTGGATATCCAACTAAATTTGAATTTCAGATTAGCATGCAATATTGAAGACATATTTAAACTAAAAGATGTTGTTTATCTGAAATAAACTGGATGCCCTGTATTACATCTGATGACACTATTTCACTTCCCCTCACTAAATTCCATTTTCCTCATTTCTAAAATACTGTCTCTTTGAACTGCTGAGCACATTAAAGGCGTGAATGACTCAGGAAGTATTTTGTAACCTATAACAAATTAGCCACATTTTATTATTGTCATTATTACTATTATTTCTCCTATCCAATTATCCAGTCTTTCTTTCTTTTCTTTTATTTGTTTCTTTTGTGTATGTGTGTGTGGTACTGGGGATTTAATCCAGGAGCATTCTACCTCTGATCTACACCCAGCCCTATTTAATTTTTTGTTTGGAAACATATCTCCCTAGGTTGCTGAGAATCTCGCTAAGTTGCCAAGGCTGGCCTCAAACCTGTGATCCTCCTGTCTCAGCTTTCTAAGTACCAGGATTACAGTACCACCATGCCCAGCTCAGTCTGTCTTTCTTTCTTTCTTTCTTTCTTTCTTTCTTTCTTTCTTTCTTTCTTTCTTTCTCTCTCTCTCTCTCTCTCTCTCTCTCTCTCTCTCTCTTTCTTTCTTTCTTTTTTCTTTCTTTATTTTTATTTTTATTTTTGTGGTACTCCGGCTTGAACCCAGGGGTATTCTACCTTCAAGTTAACCCCCAGCCTATTTTTTATTTTTACTTTGAAACAGGATCTTGCTAGGCTGATTAGAGTCTATTTGCTGAGGCTATCCTTGAACCTGTGATCCTCCTTGTCTCAGCCTCCCAGGTGTGGGCCACCACAATTGGCTCAGTATTTACTTTTATATGACTCATATTCAATCATCTATTTGCAAATCAATTATTTAAATATTTTTATATTAATGATATACTTTTTTTTAAAAGGGCCAACATGAGACTCTGTGTTGTCTTTTAAACAAATATTTTAGGATTGCTTTTTTGTGTCTATGGCCATGAGAGTAGTTTCTTCCTAGTTTCTCCGGGCACTGATGGATTGCCTGCATCTGTTGTAAAAAACAATCATGGTGAAACAGTGGGAAGTGTGGATACAAAATGACTTCACTCCCTGAAATATTCTAAGCATATGGTGAGGTGGCAAGACTGTGATCTCAAGGTGGGGATTTTGAGACAGGGGGAGCCTACACTTTTACATCACTTAGTGGGATCCCTAGAGCTTTCATTAGCAACTTAATCTCAAGAAGAAATGTCAAAATAGCTGGACTCCTTCCTATCCCACCAATACATAAGATGACAGAATTCAGGACGCCTTAAAACCTACTAATCAGCAAAAGACAACTTATTCAGAAGAAAATTTGTAGATATTTTTTCAAATAAGAGTTTATATTTTTGGAGGATAGATGGGAAAAGGAATACTAGGAAAAAACTCTGAAATGTTTGACTTTAATTAAGGTATCAAAGCAAAGTTCCACAACTGGGGCATTTTCCAGATTTCAAAAGAAAACAAGGCAAAAAGCCTTAATACAAACATTTAATGTCTAGAGATAAATAAGAAATCAAAGAAATTTGAGTATTACCATGTGGATCATTTGTAGTTTAATATGCCCATAACAGATAGAGCCTCCTTCACAAAATCACACAAAAATGTCTGGTCCAATAAAAGGAGGAAGGTTGGGAATCCTGGCCAGATAGATAAATGATGACTTTGTTGAGTTTACATTTTCCAGGATATACTAATCAGCAGTCTTGATGATCAGCAACAACAATGCAACCCAACCTAACCAGAGGATCTTGTAAAACCATTCCATCTGTAAGAAGGTCAATGTTATAGGCTGGCCTCAGGAAGAACTAGAACCAGACATTCAAACACCCTGGTACTCTCAGTTTCTATTTCATCTCTGATTCTTCCAGCATGTTAGCTTAATTTCTGCCATTGTAGACAATCATTTCTCAAAAGTGTGGGGATAAGGCTGCTAAGAACAAACAAGTTCTTCTCAAGAAAATATTGACTATGATAATAGCAGTTTGAAAAGAAACTATGGAAAAACTCTGATTCTCACCTATTCCAATAAACTAATTAGTAGAAGGTATTCAGATTTTAGATGTCCACCAGTCTATCAGGCAGTTGTAGTTGGGAGAGGGTTATGATTATGTAAGAGAAAACATCTCTGGGAGAGATTGCATAGGTAGAGTGGGGGAAGGTGTTTAAGCTCACAGAAAATCAGGGGAAATACTGGGCAGGTAAAACCATATGTTTTCACTGCAGGAAATTGATAAATGTTAAATTAATAAAAGATAAAAAAGTAAATTATAATCCTACCAAAGGCTCAGTTGAAGCACCTTATTAGAAGGCTGGGAGAGATCTCTTTGAGGAAATGACATTTAACTTGAATCATAGAGAAGAGTGGAGGAAAGATTATTACTGTTAAAGGAACAATACATGAAAAGGCCATACATAAGGTAGGAAAGTGTTTAGCACTTGAAAAAACTGACAAAAAAGGTCAGTTTTGAAAATTATGAAAAATATAGTACCTAGACTTGAAGGCATGAAGGCCTTGGCCAAATCATGCCCATAGGAAGCTGATTTGAAAATTATTGTATATTTTTTGTCATGGGTTTTGATTAAACATGGGAAAGAATCTAGTGAATATTTTCACAACACATCCCATGAAGGAAGGTTCAGGGGACATGGACAGATAATAGTAGAAGATATAAATGAAGAAATAAATTGTAATTGGGGTAAGGCGAAGATTGAGATTTTCACTACTTTCTTTGCTATTTTGCCAGATCAACTTTCTTTTCTCTCCCACTACATTGAAAATCACCACATGGAACATCTATATTCAGCCAGGCTGATGGAATTTGACATTTCCTAATATGTGCCCACCTATTCCAAGATCAAGACAACAAATTTAAGTGTACTGTTGAGACACTAGATTAATCAGTTATGTAAGGAAAAGAAAAATAGTGAATTTGGAAAGACATCTTTTAAAAAAATGTTTTATTGGTGTTTTATAGCTTCACATCATAATGTGGTCCATAGTGTTAGTGAAATACATGCACACAGCACTTGGTGAGTTTTCCCTTGGCTCCCTCCCTACTGCCCCCTTCCCCATACAAGATATTGAGATTTACATTGATATTATCACATATATACATAATGTCAGTGGAAGAGTTTCCTTCATTAATTGTCCATCTATCCCCCATCCCTCCCCAAAATGACCACCTTCACTCTACTGGAGTTTCTCCTCCATTATCTAAAGTTCCTCTTATATCCCAGTTACTCACTATCTTCTGAATATGAGAGAAAACATATGACCCTTCAGAACACTTTCTGTGACTGGCTAATCTCATTTAACATAATGTTCTCAAGGTTTATCCATTTTCCTGCATATAACATCATTTTGTTCTTCTATATTGCTAAGTAGAATTCCATTGTGTGTATATCCCATAATTTTGTGATCCATTCATCTGTTGATGGATATCTGGGTTGTTTCCATAATTTGGCTATTATGAATTGTGCTGCTATAAACATGGATATGCATGTATTACTCTAATATTCTGATTTCAGTCCCTTTGGAAAGATACACAGGAGTGGTATAGCTGGATCATATGGTGAATCCACTCCCAGTTTTCTGAGAAATTTCAATATTGATCTCCATAGTGGCTGTACTAATTTACAATCCCATCAACAGTGGAGAAATGTTCCTATTTCCCCATATCTTTACCAGCATTTATTGTTCTTTGACTTCGTGATGATTGCCATTCAAATCACGGTTAGATAGAATCTCAGTGTAGTTTTAATTTCCATCTCTCTGCTAATGATGTTGAATATTTCTTCATGTTTCATGTATGTATTGGTCATTTGTATTTCTTTTGTAAAGTGTCTATTTAGTCCAATAGCCCATTTTTTTGATCCGGTTATTAGTAGTTTTTAGTGTTAAACCTTTTAAGTAGTTTGTATATTCTAGAAATTAGTCCTCTATCAGAGGAATAGCTGGCAAAGATCTTCTCCCATTCTGTAGACTCTCTCTTTAGACTCTTGATGGTTTCCTTTGATGACCATAAACTTTTTAGTTTATGCCATCCAATTTATTAATGCTTGTTTTAATTTCCTGAGCTTTGGAGTTATTATTAAGGAAATTTCTACCTGTTCCTATATGTTGGTGTATTGGATCTATGCCCTCCTCTAGTAATTTCAAAGTCTTTGTACTAATTTCAAGAGGAAAGACATCTTTCTGCATTAATTTTTCATGAAAATAATCATGTAATAATCTTAAGAAGTTAGAAATACCTATGAGAATTTATATATCCCATTGCTCAGTTTTCAATGGGATATATGACTTTTACCAAACTGATCAATAATTAAGAAAGTCTGTCATTTTAAAAGACATCAGAGAAGTTGAGTCAAGGATATGAATTAAATGAACAAATAATGGATAACCTGTCTTCATTTTTCTTTGTTATTAATGTTTTAGGAAATATAGTTTGCTTGAGATACACTCATGACATACCTGTGAGACAAGCAACAAAGGAATAAAAATCCTGTTATGGTTTGCAGTGAGCACACACCTAATCCACACATTCCTTTCAAAATAGAGTGGAAAGTGAAAATCAAAACTTACAAGTTACCCTTTCTATGCATTGACCAATTTGACATCATCTTTTTTTCAATATATTGACTTGACAGTAAATTTGGTCTTGCAAAAAGACATCAATTTAATCATCAGATAATTAACCAATAAAACATATTCATTTTTAGGGTACTGTATTTGTATATGACAAAATGATATGTGCTAATTAAATTGACTAAAATATAAACAGAATACAGTAGTTTCACTTACCCATGGTCAACTGCAGTTCAAAAATATTAAATAAAAATTACAGAAGTGAAAAATTCCTAAGTTTTAAATTATGTGTTATTCTGAGTTTTATGATAAAAAAATCTTGCTATCTTCTCTATTCTGCCCAAGACAATAATTATTCCATTGTTTAGCACATCCATACTTTATATGATGCTTACAAAGAAACAGCAAGAAAAAGATGACATTCACATAATCTTTATTAAAATATGGTGCTTTAGTTACTCTATTTTATTATTGTTGTTAATCTCTTTCTGTGCCTAATTTATAAGCTAAGCTTTATAGTAACTAAATATATATAGGAAAAACAGTATACCCAGGGTTCAGTACTATCCATGGCTTCAGACATCCACTGAGAGTCTCGAAACATGCTCCTTTCAAATAAGGAGGGACTCATGTATGCCCTGGTTAGGACAGACATAGGTGGTCTGCTATAGCAAGAAATATAACAACAATTCAGTGCCTTAAGAAATAAAGAGGTTTGTTTCTCACTTATGGGTCTCTTGGCAAGGTAACATCTCTGTGATAGTTAATCTAAGTTGTCAACTTGACCTGATCATGACACACCCAAGATTATGTGATTTTGGGTGTGTAACAGCAGATTAAAGAGAAAGCCCTGCCCTGAATGTAGGCAGCAGAATTCTGATAGGTGCGGACTTAGATAAAAAGGGAGAAGCGACTCGTGTGCGCGACTCGTTCCGAGGAAAGCAGATCTG
>PVJS01024719.1:0-28441 GCA_004027185.1 Glis glis
GGTAGTGCATACCTGTAATCCCAGTACTTGGGAAGCTGAGACAGGAGGATTGCAGGTTCAAAGCCAGACTCAGCAACTTAGTGAGGCTGTCAGCAACTTGGTGAGACCCTGTTTCCAAATAAAAAATAAAATGGACTGGGGGTATAGCTCAGAGGTAGAATGCCCCTGGGTTCAATCCCTAGCACCACAAAAAAAAGTCTATAAGTAGTCTCTAAGTATTATATCTGTTTACATGTTAAAATCCTATTATTCTATTCGCACAGCCATAAAACGGTTTTTAATATTTTTTAAATTTTAATTGACATAATAATTATGCATATTTATAGGGTATGGTGTGATAATTCACTACATGTGTACAATCTGTAATGATCAGATCAGGGTAGTTGCATACCCATCACCTCAGGCATTTATTTATCAGTTGTTAGCCACAGAATAGTTTAATAAAATATAAGTCGGAACTAGAAAATTCATATGTCAACATGATTATATTAACTTGACAAAAATACTTAAAGTCATCACTTAGTAATGAAGGCATGCATAAACAATGTATTCATTTTTATAGCAGTAAATTAATGCAAAGAAGACATTTGTTTCCTTAGTTTATCAATCCATGCTTAATTTGACTAAAGTGGGTCAAATTCACTTTTTAAAAAGACAATTTTTTGTTTTTTTATTGAAGACAAATTGAAGAAATCCAATTTATGGGCATTTCTGCTCATTTTTACCATTATGAAATCATCAACTTCCTAAAGTCTCAAAACTAAGCATTCTGGAAAAAAATTATAAAATAATTTTATTCTCATATACTAATAAGGCCCAGGATCTTGTATTAAATATCAGCTCAGAGCATTGTGTGTGTGTGTGTGTGTGTGTGTGTGTGTGTGTGTGTACTGGGGATTGACCCCAGGGGTATTCTACCTCCAAGCTACACCCCGAACCCTTTATTTTTTATTTATTATTTTTAAACAGGGTCTTGCTAAGTTGCTGAGGGTCTTGCTAAGTTGCTAAGGCTGGCCTCCAACCTGTGATCCTCCTATCTCAGTTTCCCAATTATTGGGATTACAGGCATGCAGCACTGTACCTGGCTTCGGAGCTTCTTAAGTGTGAGACCCAGCAGGGCTTTGGGAAATACTACCATAAGTAAGACACACTCCTCTCAAGTTAGAGAAGGAGTGAGAACTCAAAGAACCATCCGAGGGGTATACAGGGCTTCAGTGGAGGAGAATTCCAAACCACCTGCGATGTATTAAAGAAGCTGGAGCCTAGGCCAGGGAGCCAGGCTGAGCAGGGCTCTCTGTAGGACACTGTGTGCTTTGGCGGTTTATAGCTGGGCGTGGTGGCACACGCTTGTAATCCCAGTACTTGGGAGGCTGAGACCAGAGGATCCTGGTTCGCAGCCAGCCTCAGCTACTTAGTGAGGTCCTCTGCAACTTAGTGAGACCCTTTTTCAAAATAAAGAATAAAAAATAGGACTGGGGGTGTAGCCCGGAGGTAGAATACCATGGGTTCAATCCCCGGTACGGCAAAAAAAAAAAAAAAGAAAGAAGGAAGGCATTGTTTATTGATGGGGGACAGAGGGCTGTCCTGACTTTTGTAGGATGTTTAGGAAATCACCAGTCTCTACCACCAGATTCCAATAGCAAATCCGCATGGTGACAATCAGAAATATCTCCAGACATGGCCAAATGTCACCTGGATGACAAAAGCCATTAGAAATCACTGGACCAGAGTGAGACTGGAGAAGCATTCAGAATCCAAATCTGGACTTGGTCCAGAAACCTGTAACATCAAAGCGGTGAGAGTAAGCATGAGGACAAAGAAGGAGGAGTAGACTTGCTTTTTAAATCCTCCAAGGGGAAGAAAGCAAAACCTGTCCCAGGCATCACTACAGATTCTTTACCTTCAAGATCTAACACAGAGTTCACAACTAAGATTTGAAGTAGAAATTATCCCTGGTTTATAGATTGAGTAGTTATGCTATGAGAGATTTTTTTTTTTTTGCGGTACTGGGGATTGAACCCAGAGGCATTCTACCTCCAAGCTACACCACCAGCCCTATTTTTTTATTCTTTATTTTGAAACAGGGTCTCACTAAGTTGCAGAGGTCCTCACTAAGTAGCTGACACTGGCTGCGAACCTGGATCCTCCCATCTCAGCCTCCCAAGTACTGGGATTACAAGCGTGCACCACCACCACGCCCGGGTAGAATTTTTAACTTTCAGCATTCACAGTGGCGAGTGAGAGTAAACGATGAATACTCATGACAATGGAGCCTGCTCAGCAAGTTATGGAGACTCTCAGCAATCTAGCAAGACCTTGTTGACAAAGAAAAGATTCAAAGGGCTGGGGGTGTAGCTCAGAGGTAGAGTGCTCTTGGGTTCAATGCCCATGACCAAAAATAAATTAATCCATTAATTAATTTAATTAAATAAGATCGTCCTTCCTTGGATTCCCATCTGCTTTCTTGAGCTGAGAAGAAGGCAGGTTGATATGCCAACAGCGACATGCAGTTTAAAAACCACATCGTTGACCTTGCCTGGGTATAGGATGATGTTGGTGGAACAGCTTTCTGGGTAGGGTGCTGTGGATAAAAAGCTGAAAACAAAGCCGGGTGTGGTGGCGCACGCTTCTAATCCCAGTACTTGGGAGGCTGAGACCTGAGGATCCGGGTTCATGGCCAGCCTCAGCTACTTAGTGAGGCCCTTCACAACTTAGTGAGACCCTGTTTCAAAATAAAGAATAAAAAAAAATAGGGCTGGGGGTGGAGCTCGGAGGTAGAACACCCCTGGGTTCAATCCCTTGTACCGCAAAAAAAGAATTAAAAAAAAAAAGCTGGAAACATCTGAACGGGAGGTTAATTTCCCAGAATGGGTTGATGGGATATTCTCGAATAGTTCCAAGAATAAAAACTTTAAGTTACTCACTCGGATGCCTTAAAGTTTTAAAATGTCAATGTCATAATACAAATCATTCTAGAGATTTTTTTGTTTGTTTTTAGTAAGGCCTTTTTATCTTTTTATAAAATTAATTGCATACCATGCCACTCTTTAAAGCTTTCTAGTTTGTGAGCTGAACAGAGGCTCTGTTTATGTTTATATTAATCCTTATAATACCCCACAGTGCCTAATACATAGTCTGCACTCAAAAAGCATCGGATGAGTTTAATTGGATTTTTTATCTTCAACGTGGTCATTCTCCCTAGTATCTTTACATAGACTTCAAATTCTCTCATATCAAAGGACATATTGTACAACATATAATGTGTCTTGAATAGAGTGTAAGAAGATAAAAGCTAGAAGGATTAAGTTCTGTTCTCTTTATAAAGGTGGCTATTCCTCCTTATTGACAGGAATCGAGGTGGTTCAAATGAATAATATGCAAAATAAATTAGAAAATCAAAGCCAAGGAGAGGATACAAAATAAACATTCTTGCCAAAAACATTATATGGTTTATATGACAAAATATCCAGTTTAACTCTGAGGTTCAAAACCATCAGTACAGAAAAAAAAGATACTTGTAAAGGCTTATAGTTCTTATTCACTGAAATTGCAAAGCATATCAACTCTTCCTGGGAATTTCTAATTCTAAACCTTTAAATTCCAAAAGAAATTCTCCTGTGGGATTTAATCTGGGGTCTCTGATAAAGAAATAAATGGAATGTTGCTGCTTTTTGAAACCTTTTTAAAATAAAAGTCAAATTTGGGGGGAGTAAACCCCCAGGTCTAAGCTAATGTCGATGGATCTTATTGCTATTCTGTTTCAAACTGGATCCCAAGATCAAATGTAACTGTACTGCGATGTAAGCTACGTAAAATGTTAAGAGTATCCAACGGTACTCATGGGGGATATACTCTTGGACTAATGTCTTTCAAAATAAATCACTTCTCATAGTTAGATTTTGGATTAAGGAAAGTTTGTGGGAAAGATCATAGACTTTGGATCCAAGGACATCTGAATTTGACAATTGGGTTGATTTCAAACAACCGATTTCACTTCCCTGAGCCTCACTTTCCCTGGTGGAATTATGCAGATGAGCATTAGAGGCAGAACATCAAAATCATCTGACACAAGCCCTACAAAAGGCACTACTTGCTTCAGAGAAATAAGAGGCTGAATCACACCTATTCTTATTTACAGAAGCTTCTAGCAGGGCATGGTGGCACACATCTGTAATCCCAGTTCTTGAGAAGCTGAGACAGGAGGGTCACAAATCAGCCTCAGAACTTATTGAGGCTAACCTCAGCAATTTAGTAAAACCCTGTTTCAAACTAAAAAAAAAATTAAAAGGGCTGGGGGTGTAGCCTAGAGATAGAATGCTCCTGGGTTCAATCCTCAGTGCCAATAAATAAATATAATTTTTAAAAAATAAAGAAGCGCCAGGCGTGGTGGCGCACGCTTGTAATCCCAGTACTTGGGAGGTGGAGGCCGGAGAATCCGGGTTCATGGCCAGCCTCAGCTACTTAGTGAGGCCTCTGCAACTTCGTGAGACCCGGTTTCAAAATAAAGTATAAAAAATAGGGCCGGGGATGTAGCTCGGAGGTAGAAAGCCCCTGGGTTCAATCCCCGGTACCGCAAAAACAAACAAACAAAAAAAAAAGAAGCATCCACATACCTTGGATTCCAAATAAGCAGGAAGACCTGCTACAATTGTTATGATACCTGGAGAGCTGATCCAAGATTTTTATTCTATGAAGCCACCACTGCCTCCAACCTCCTCGTGGAAGAGAGGCAAAGTTACTCTTGTCAAGAAACAGCGATGACCCACCTTCATTAATTAGACAAGTGTTCAGTTGAGATCGCAGATCGTCACATGACAGAACTAGTCTAATATCAACCTATCAATCTGGCAACAGTAGAAAGCAGGCTCTTCCATGGCCCAAATTAGCCACAAGTAAACCTCCAGAACGTTACCAGGGGATAACGAACCTGAATCACCTACTTTTAGCTGCAAACATATGGCTAGCTCATGGAACATACAGACTAGGTATATTAGTGATTCGTATTACTGTTCTACTTTTAGGAATATGCCTTTATCAGATAACAAGTTTCATCTGTCCTAATTAATATTAAGTCAATCTCCCTAGCAGCAAATTTGAGGGCTGTTTGTATGACGGAACCAGCAAGCCAGGTCACCAGGAAGAAGATGGATACCTTTCCCACTGTCGATGAGGTATGAAGCAGTTTATATAAAAGTGTCAAAATACCAGCATATACATCGAATCAAAGTGGAACAAAGTTGAACCCTATTTTCCACCTCCAAATACAGTTATCTGGCATATAAGTCATAGAATCACATCCTTTCCAGACATGAGAAGTGTGAATCACAGCAAATCATACGATACCACTTGCTTCATAAAAAACTATTTTCATGAAGTGATGTTTCTTATAACGAACTCTAAATTCTATCATTTTTCTGTTAAGGCAGAGGGTTCCCTCAAAAGATCTCACAATCTCTTCTTCTATTCAAGTCCAACCAAAGTCGGTGCATTTGATAATACTTTGTTTCAGAATAAACCCGACATCACAAGACACACCAACAAAAGACAAACAAGACCACAGTTTTCATTATGTCAAGATTATTTTTTATTTATTCTTCTTACCAGTTTTCCTGTTTGGCTCCCTCCGCATGTTTTAAGCTAAAATTAATCTCACTTCTAATTCTCTCTCTTTATATCTATCTACCCCTCTCTCTCTCTCTCTCCCTCTCTCTCTCTCTCTCTCCCTCTCTTTCTCTCCCACCACTATCCCCAAATGAAGCACTTAAGTGTAGTAAATGGTCCAAATATCCCAAGGGAAATCTTTTCCACTTTAATCCACATAGAGGAAAAAAAAAATGTATCTTTCTCTGTTGGCTCAGCAGCCTGTGAACTGTGTGTCGGTAAGCCCGGCCCTGTCGCTAGTGGCAGAAATAATCATGCTTTGTATTTATATAATACCTTTCTTCTAGGGAGCTTGCAGGATATTATGTGTCATGCATCACTAATCTTCCTAACATCCCCATCGTTATGGAATCAATTGAAATGAAGACTCTATTTTAACCTGAAGATCACGAAATGGGGGGGGGATGATAAACAAAGATGCTGAACACAGCTGATCTTGTTAAGGACGTATGGAAATGTCATGGGGCCAGACACTCACTACCGGTCACCGAATCTTTCTTTGAATCTAGAGGGAGAGCCATGACTGAAAGCTGAAAAGCAGACTGGAACCTCGCGGCCTCCGCATTTTCTTTTTAATTCGGTTCCTAATTTGTGACGTGACCCCAAGAAACCTTTTGCCCTCTTTAAGCCTCAATTGTTTTACTTACAAAATAGTATTGTAAAAAGCATGTTGCCCTGCATACTGGCTCTGGCTTCCAGAACTCTATCTTTTGTAGTGTCCTTTCATTAATTTGTTCATCTGTTCAATGAATATATATGGAGCATCCTCTAGGTTTAAGGTCCTGGGCCAGATCCTTGGAACTCTAAAAAGAATTAAGACGTGACCTCTGATTTAAAGATAGGAGCAGGTGCTCTAACAGGTATTTTTAAAAACTTCATTATAAGCCAATATATGTTAAATGTCATTGGATGCTGTAAATGATATACTAAATACATTCTGAGGATTTGCTTCTGGCATGTTGGGGTAGCAGAAAGAGTTCTGAATAAGGAGTAAAACCTGATCCATAAATCCAGTTTTGCGGCTTACTAGCTTTCTATAAGCTGGAAGCAATGACCGCAGAATGTGCAAGGTCATTGGGATAATAAAATTATTGCAGAGGAAAAGTGCCTTGGAAATATAAAGTTTGTATTTAGTCATTGTAGCTGCAGAGGTCAGATGATGCTTCAGGTAAGCGATGTTTAGGGTGGCCTGCAAGGGGTGAAGGATATCCCAACACCTAGAGAATATTCTGAACAGAAAGACTGGTGTGAGCTAAGGCATAGAACAGGAACCGTCACGACACAACTGCGGAGGCAAAAGATGAAAAGTCATAAGAAGAAGAAGAAACACCTTCAGGAGTTATTGGATAGAAGAAATGAAGGAGTGGAAGAAACGAAATCCTGATGCGAGGCATCAGTGTAAGGTATTCAGATGTCCCAAATGTCGATATAATCTCAGGGAGAGTGGTAATCGAGCCATGGCTGAAATAAACTGAACATTTAACTCAGCAAAGGTGGAAGTATGCTGAACATGAGAGTCCATTATTTGATGAGTCCAGCACAGGGGTGATAAGAGTGTAAGATAGAGAAGAAAGTTCTGAACACTATGCAGACCTCATCGAAGTAGTGAGAGATGGGGTACAAGCCAAAAATGATGGTAGCAATACGGCAGAGGCAAGACTGAGAAAAGTGAACTTACCAGGCATTGGAAGAAATAATAGAAAGGGTTGAAGATAGCCGGGCTTGGTGACGCACGTTTGTAATCCTAGTATTTGAGAGGCTGAGACAGGAGGATCGCAGGTTCAAGGACAGCCTCAGCCATTTAGTAAGGTGCTCAGCAACCTAGTGAGACCCTGTTTCCAAATAAGAAATAAAATTGGTGTGGGGGTGTAGCTTGGAGGTAGAATGCCTCTGGGTTCAATCCCCAGTATCACACAAAAAAATAAAAGGTTGAAGATGTACAGGATTTCATAGTAGTTACAGTGCTTCTTTGTTTAGGATTCTCCTAAAAGAACCTTCTTCAGTGAGTAGTTCTAGGGGACCTATTAATCCAGTAGCCTTATAGGACATCATAGGAGTCATGTCTACACAGAGCTCTCCAGAGAATGGACTAGTGACAGTGCGGATGAGTCCACCCCTATCAGCACATCTTCCCTACTCTCCTTTCTCCTCTCCTCCTGCAACACACACACACACACACACACACACACACACACACACACACACACTTTGAGTAAGTCAAGAGTAGCTCAAACTCCGGAAAAATGTAGGGTCTCTACCCCTCAAGGACAGAACTATGTGTCATGTGCTTGAAAGATATCACCGTGGAATTGGGTGTATGGTGCCTAATTTTAATATCAAGTATTGTATACATGTTGCATGAACATTTTTCAGCAATTGGAAAATATCCTAATTTACAAATTCTTGTTAGATTATGAGTGGCAAGAATTACCTTGTTTCCACTGTCATAAACAAGAATTATCTTGTTTCCATTTGACTGTCAGATCTAAAAAGTGTCCTCTGCTAATATAGATTACCATAAGTTCTGTTCTTGGGTCCAAATGGAAGAAAAACTGACTTGACTCACAGCATCTTGCAATAATAATAAGACATTTAAAATATGTTTTAAAAAACACCCCATGATTAACTAATGAGCTGGGAATGAGAGATACTTTCTTTCAATTTGTTCCTCATTTTGTTTTCACCTTTTGACCTGGTTTTTCTTTCTTCTTTTGATAACTGGCTTGCCTTTGATCAACAACAGTGAATGTTCAATGATTAGAATGCAAGTCTTACTTCAAAGATCAGAACAATTTCTTGATGGCCAGTCTGATGAGCCATCAGTATTAACTGGTCCAGTTAGCTACAGTACGTGGCTATATATTTTCCTTATAGACACTTTTCTTATTTAAAAAGGAAAAGAAGAGAAAACTACTTAAAATATGCCACCTAGCTATGGGTAGATCCTACAAACTACCAAGAGGTAAGTGTAGTGATGTTCTTTCTGTTCAACATATGTCATTTTTCAGGTTTTCATATGAACTAGTTTTTAAACTAAAGCAATGTCTTAGTCTCAAAAGCATTCTAATGTACATTTATAAATATGGTTGATTTTTCTAAATTTTTTCACCATTTTTCTGAGACCCCAAACTATTAAGTCTTCTCATTATTTATATTAATTTCTCATGCCAATTTCTTTTTTTTTTTTTTTTGGTACTAGGGATTCAACTCAGGGGCATTCTACCTTTAAGATATATCCCCAGCTCTTTTTTTTTTTTTTGAAAGAGTCTCCCTAAGTTGCTGAGACTAGCCTCTAACCTGCGATCCTCCTGTTTCAGCCTCCCAAGTACTGGAATTACAGGTGTGTGCCACCATGCCTGGCTCATGCTAAAATTCTCTTATTCCTAGCTCTGAACTTATCAGTGAATAAAAACAGTTCTTATGCGGACTAATGACTATTTATAAATTTATGGGATAAATGACTCCCTCAAAACAACCCCAAAAAGACACATGGAACATCTCTGTAATAGGTATACAGTTTAATCCCTGCCTGTCATATCACAGTCTAAAACTTGTTTTTCCATATTTTCTTTCATTTGATCTTCACAGCATCCCAGTAAAATGGTGAGCAGATATTTTTACCACCCCTACTTTCAGATGAGGAGACTGAAGCTCAGTTAAATGAACTAATTGCTTTCTTTTATATAGATAACAAGCATTTTAGATTAGAATTCAGGTCAGCACCTCGCTATATAACTGTTTCACCCAAAACAAACACCCATGAATAAACTTAGTCATGCTTGCCTTTGAAAAAAGGATTTAGTTTCAGTGCAATAGAATATGAAAAAACAAATAAGAGGTACAGAATTGGAAAGAACCCCAAAAAGTCATTTGCAGAAGAAATCATTACCTGCATAGGATATCTAAATGAATGTATAGATAAACCACTGAAAGAAATGAGTTTATCAATGAGGCTGGAGAAGACAGTATTCCTGGACATAATTAACAATATTTTAAAATACAAAATATAAAAATGTGTTATATATATATATATATATATATATATGGTGGTGTGTGTGTATGTGTCTGTGTGTGTCTGTGTATGTTACTGGGGATTGAACTGAGAGGCACTTTACCTCCGAGTTACATGCCCAGCCCTTTTTATTTTTTTTTTTTTTTGGTTTTGAAACAGGGTCTCACTATATTTCTGAGAGTTTCATTAACTTGCTGAGGTTGGTCTTGAACCCACGATCCTCCTGTCTCAACCTCCCAAGTATTGGGATGACAGGTGTGCACCACCATGCCCAGCTTAAAATTATTTTTATGATAACAACAAAAAAACTTACAAAATGCCTAAAACTAGACTAATAAAAATCCCATAAAAATGGCAAGACTTCATTAAAGCTATAAAAAGAAGATGCATAAATAACATTTTCTCTGCGTCAGGAATTGTTAGTTATAGATTCCAGAAATATAAATGAAATATAAACCATCAATATAAAATATGTAGTGTGGATCAAGAAAAGCTTTATTCTTTTGACCTTTTTTTGCCTAATATCACTTTAGTCTGAATATGAACACCACCTCCCCCCCCAAAATTGTTTAATTTGTTAGAATTGTTTTAAAATTGTAGATAGATCAGGATGGCTAAAATTAAAAGACTGACCTTCACATGTTTTCCTTCATATGAGGAAGCTATGGAGTAATCGGGATACAGGAGGGACTTTAGACAATAGAGGAGAAACCCCAGTGGAGTGAGGGAGGTGGTCTAGAGGACAGGGGAGAGGGAGGATTAATGAAGGAAACACTTCCACTGACATTATGTACATATATGAGAATATCAATGCCAATTTCAATATCATGTGTGGGGAAGGGGGGAGTAGGGAGAGAGTTGGGGAAAACCCACCAAGTGCGCTGTGCATGTATGTCGCTAAACTATGAACTACATTATGATGTTAGGCTGACTATAAAACTATAATGCACCAATAAAAGTATTAAAAATAAAAAAATTAAAAAGACTGACCTTTCCACATATAGAGGAAAATATGGTACAGCCAGAACTCTCATGAACTACTGGTGGGAATGTAAAATGGTACAACTATGTAAAACGGTTTGTAATTGTGTGTGTGTGTGTGTGTGTGTGTGTGTGTGGTACTAGGGATTGAACCCAGAAGCATTCTATCCCTGAGCTACACCCCCATCTCTATTTTATTTTTCATTTTGAAACAGGGTCTCACTAAACTGCGGAGGACCTCACTAAGTTGCTGAAACTGGCCATGAACCTGTGATCCTGAGATCCTCATGTCTCAGCCTCCCAAGTACTGGGATTACAGGTGTATGCCACCACACCTGGCTGGTAATTTCTTAAAAAGTTAAAAGTAGCCGGGTGGTGGTGCATGCTTGTAATCCCAGTACTTGGGAGGCTGAGACCAGAGGATCCGGGTTCCTGGCCAGCCTCAGCTACTTAGTGAGGCCCTCCACAATTTAGTGAGACCCTGTTTCAAAATAAAGAATAAAAAATAGGGCTGGGAGTGTAGCTCGGAGGCAGAATGCCCCTGGGTTCAATCCCCACTACCACAAAAAAAAAAAAAATTAAACGTAATGCATGAGACCCTGAGTTCAATCCCCTGCACCACCAAAAAAAGAAAAAAATAAGTTAGACATATACCCACAATATAATCCAGCCATTCCCATCCCTAGATATTTACCAAAGAGAAAAGAAAGTACAACTGAGACATGAATGATCATAGCAGCTTCATTTGTAATAGCTAAATACTGGGGGAAAGTGTCTATCAAGTGAATGAACAAACTGTCGTAAACACATACAATAAACTACTCCCAGCAATGAAAAAGGAATGACGTATTGATACAGAACATTGGGTGAATCTCAAATACTTTTTCTGTATCAAAGTAAAAGAATATATGCTATACATTTTCATTTATGTAAAACACTAGAAAACAAATGAATCTCATTCACAGTTGCAGAAAAATCAATGGTTAACTAAGGGACAGGGGTAAAAGGAGAGAGAGAGAGAGAGACAGAGAGAGAGAGAGAGACAGAGAGAGAGACAGAGACAGAGGAGTTATACAAGAGTATAAAGAAATTTTGTAGGGTGATGAATGAATATGGAGTGAGTCTCAAGTGTATAAACATGTGTCAAACTTACCAAGTTGTAAACCTTTAAAATGTGCAATTGCTGTATTTCAAGTCCTTTTGTTTCTATTGACACAAACTGGAAAGTTTTGTAATTAAATAGAACTCCATTCGAATTCAGCTACTTACTACCTGTGTGGATTTACACAATTCACGTAAAGCCTCTAACCTTCCATGTCCTCATCTGGGAAATGAAGATAATTATACACATCTTCCTGTTTATATGAAGATCATATATATCTGTATGGTACAGCAACAGATACATAACAAATGGTTACTTTCATAACATTATGAGATATATTCCATTAAAAAACTCTGGTATTTTTCCTAGTCTCTTTCCGTCTAATTGAGTCAGTTATAGGTGGTCATACATATAGAAATAAAGTATTATCTATATATACACATATGCGTATGTTCATTTATTCAACAAATACTTATGAAACTTCTATAGAACTATACAACAAGCTATGGATTTATATTTTATACATTCAATTTCAGAGTAGTGTTCAGTCCTTTAAAGTTCCGTCGAATTCTGATCTTTGAGATAATTATTTTCTTGTTAAATATTCTTCTATTTTAAAATTCAAAATGTTTAAAGATGGGTAAAGTTAGAGAATCATATAAATAATAACTGCATATATACGTTCAAGGAAGGAGAATTGGCAAAATATTGAATTGTCTTTGAAATCTTTACTATATGAAAAATATTTCTTTTGAAGGATGTATCCTCTTTAAAATAAATAAATCTGAAATGATAATAAAATAGCTGCTGCCTAAATTTGGCGGTGTCCACAAATGCTACCTCTAGAAACGTCACTCAGATTCCCGCTTGCATTCCTTCCCCCGTCACACTACATGCACCAACTTTCATAAGTAAACCTGCCTTTCAGTCTGAGAGGAGAACCATGACCAAAGGCTGAATAGCAGAAAGATGCGGTGACTAAGCAACAGACTGGAGCCGCGGTGATTGGGAACTTTCATTCTAATTCTGTCCCTAATTTGTGATGCGCCCTAAGGAATTCCTCAGCCAGTTTCTGCCTCTCTCACGTAGCTTCTAAAAGGGTGGCTTTCTTGGTTGCTCTTCTCCCTGACTCTGACTGCTTTCTGAGCGAGCATTGTGTACACAAAGAAGCCTGTTACTGGGCGTTCAAATGATGCTTAAGAGAGATCACATTCTCTCACTCAAAGCTGCTGCGGGCAAATGTGCAGTAACCATCAGCTGGTCACACATTTCCACTAAGAAGTTCCTCAGTATCACATTTCCATTTGGTATTCTTTGGAAAAGAGTTCAAGATTGGTTGATTCATCTGCAAACCACTCTACATCTTTCAGGGACATACCAGTACTTTTTTTTTTTTTTTTTTGGCGGTACCAGGGATTGAACCCAGGGGCAGTCTACCTCTGAGCTACACCCCCAGCCCTATTTTTTATTCTTTATTTTGAAACAGGGTCTCACTAAGTTGGGGAGGGCCTCACTAAGTAGAGGAGGCAGGCTGCGAACCTGTGATCCTCCTGTCTCAGCCTCCCAAGTACTGGGATTACAAGTGTGCACCACCACGCCCGGCATAGCAGTACTTTTTGTTTTTGTTTTGTTTTGTTTTGTTTGGGGGGAGGTACTGGGGATCGAACCCAGGGGTGTTCTACCTCTGAGCTATACCCCCAGCCCTATTTTATTTTTTATTTTGAAACCAGGTCTAAGTTGCTGAGGCTGGCCTCAAACGTGCAATCCTCCTGTCTCAGTCTCCCAAGTACTGAGATTACAGGTGTGTGCCACCATGCCTGGCTAGATTTGGGGATTTTTTTTATGCGACAAAGAGAATTTGGGATGTGAACTTCTATGCAAGGACTAAGGGAGTTGTAAAAATGAATCAATATCCTGCATAGGGAATGACAAAACAGATGAACTAGATTTGCCATCCTTTAGAACGTTGAGATCTCTTTAACTTGTGCGTTCTGAGATCTGAAGAGTATTTGATCTCATCTCTTTCTTTTTTTTTTTTTTTTGGTACCAGGGATGGAACCCAGGGGCATTCTGCCTCCGAGCTACACCCCCAGCCCTATTTTTTATTCTTTATTTTGAAACAGGGTCTCACTAAGTTGCAGAGGGCCTCACTAAGTAGCTGAGGCTGGCCACGAACCCGGATCCTCCAGTCTCAGCCTTCCAAGTACTGGGATTACAAGCGTGTGCCACCACGCCCGGCTGGTCCCATCTCTTTCTAATGTGCTTCAGGTAATACAAAGTCTAGGGAGTTAAAAACTAGACTTCTCAGACTCCCTTGCGGTTGGCTTTCTGGATATCAGGACCTGCCACCAGACGTGCTCACGCAAGACTGGAATTGGGGTCTGAAGTAAACAGGAGAGCAGTGACATGGGACATTTGCCAGTGGAAATCGCAGCAGAGGTGGTGTGGAGCCTGAAGCAGGGGTTGTCTGGCAGCTTCCCAGTTAGACGTAGCTTCTGATCAGGACAACAGCAGTGGGTCCCTCCACACAGGTCAAAAGTACAACTCAGATGGGAATCCTGGGAAGCTCAACCTGCAGTCTATTTCTTGAGTCTCTCAAAGATTCAACAAGCCATTTAACACTCCGTAATAAATCTTGTTGGGCTTAAGCTAGCTACACTGGGTTCCATTCTCTTGAACTGACCTTGACAAATATTTGTTCTAACTATACCAGTTTGGGGGAAAAATTATTATGTGATAAATGGTGTGTTAATGAATAGCATGTGTAGGAACGAAAACACAGTAACATCTTCCCTTTCTAAATTGTGAAGTATTAAAATTCACAAGCCAGGCATGGTGGCGCATGCCTGTTATTCCACTACTTGGGAGGCTGAGACAGGAGGATCACAGGTTCAAGGGGAACCTTAGCAACTTAGTGAGGCCCTCAGCAACTTAGTGAGAACTTCTTTCAAAATAAAAAATAAAAATAGGGTTGGGGGTATGTTTCAGAGGTAGAATACCCCTGGGTTCAATCCCCAGTACTACACACAAAAAAATTAAAAGTAAAAAGCAAAAAATAAAATTCACTGCATTATTATCATACGCAATATCTTTCTTGGTTTTAATGAAAGAAATATCCTATTTATTTATAAAAAAAATCTTAATTCAGTATGTGAGACCGAAGAACAGCCATGACAGGCTGTGCTTCTGAAGAAACTAGGCTAGACCCATGTTTCTGTTTCTCAGAGATGTTCCCACAGAAACCACCGCTCGTTGGGGCCTATCAGAACAATGGTAGGGCCTGAACCAATAGTTCCAAGAGATGTTTTCACGGAAACCACCGCTTGGTGGGGCCTATCAGAACAATGGTGGAAAGTCTCTAACTTCCTCAGGTGTGACAAGCCAATCAGTGAACCCCAGGTACCCTAAACTGATGCCAAAGATGTTTTTTTTTTTTTTGTAACCGCTGCTTATGTAATTTATATGTATAAAAGCTTGAGTGATCCAGAGCTCGGGGTCCCAGGTCAATACTCCACTGTGCTGGATGAGACTTGGACCCTAGCTCGAGCTAGCTAATAAAGTTCCTTTGCTTTTGCATTATTGATTGGTGGAATTGGTCTCTCACTTCTCTGAACACTCAAACCGCAACCTTACAAATAGAGAATATCACTGTTAAGAAGTATGATATATCTGTCACTTTTTGGTGTTCTAGAATATTTTTCTAGATTAATAAGAACATTATAAAGGCAGGCGTGGTGGCACATGCTTGTAATCCCAGTACTTGGGAAGCTGAGACAGGAGGATCGCAGGTTCGAGGACAGACTCAGCAAGTAGTGAGACTCTCAGCAACCTAGTGAGATCCTGTTTCAAAATAAAAACAAAATAAGGCTGGGGGTATAGCTCGGAAGTAGAATGCCCCTGAGTTCAATCCCCAGTGCCACAAAAAAAAACCCAGAAAATTATAAAGTAAAATTATAAATTAATTCTGCTCAGTATATATTTATTTGGCCATAGTGAATCTCAATTGTATTCCAGATGATTTTTAATATGTTAAATTAATAAAATTAATTGTTGTATTGCTGGTAAAATTCACCAAGAAAATTCTGTGATGTTATTGAAGAGGTTATTTTTTAATGCACTCTTATTTTCAGAATTCACTAAGGGATTTAAAGCTCTTTATCCCATACAAAAAGGAAAACAGATCCATAGACCACTCATAGTAGCAAAAATATGCCACTAATTTTATGAAAAAGTAATTTGTTTTTAATAAGGAAACATTTCAGCGGTTGACAAGTGAAACAACAAAGTCTATTTGTTGTTGCTGTTAATTTTAAAGGGAGTCAGTTTTTCTTCTTAATTTTCTTTTCTGTCCAGTACTTAAATACTATTGGGTTATCCTTCAACTTTAGTAAATATTGGGTATGTGGGTGTGCCAGCTTGTAACCCATTATTGGAAAAAGCATAGAAAACTGATGTTAGTATAATTTTGCTCTTAGCAGCAGGGTATAATCGTTTTTGTTTTTGTTTTTGTTTTATTTTTTGAGACATGGTCTCACTGTGTTGCTCAAGCCAGCCTCGAACTCCTGGGTTCAAATGAGCCTCCTGCCTCAGCCTCCCGAGTAGCTCAAACTATGGGCACTTACCACCCACCTAGCAGTGTAATGATTTTTAAAACAAAGAAACCAAACATTTCGTGTTTATATGCCGTCATATATCATGTGTCCATACGTTGTTTGTGGATACATTAGAAAATGCTTATTACCATATGACCCTGTTTTTTACTTGTTTAGTGCAATAACTAAACCCATTCTAATAAAGCCATACAAAAAATTCCCCAGGTATTATCGTGTCAGTCATTGAGTACTTAATACATATTTCTACTGGCTTAAATAGTGTTATTTACCTTGAAATAGTGTGTGTTACATAATTGTGGTCAGCAAATATGACAATGGATGTTGAAGAACTGAAACCTTCAAAGTAGAAACGCGTACTCAGAAATAAATCAATGAGCCGGGCGTGGTGGCACACACTTTTTTTTTTTTTTGCGGTATCGGGGATTGAACCCAGGGGCGTTCTACCTCCGCACTACACCCCAACCCTTTTTTTTTATCCTTTATTTGAAACCGGGTCTCACGAAGTTGCGGAGGGCCTCACTAAGTAGAGAAAGAGAGACAGGGAGAGAGAGAAAGAGAGAGAGAGAGAGAGAAAGAGAGAGAGAGAGAGCTGAGGCTGTCCTTGAACCTGCAATCCTCCAGTCTCCACCTCCCAAAGTACTGGGATTACAAGCGTGCACCACCCCCCCCCCCGCAATGGCACACACTTTTAATCACAGTACTTGGGAGGCTGAGACAGGAGGATCACAGGTTCAAGGACAGCCTCAGCAAGTAATGAGACTCTCATCAACCTAGTGAGACCCTGTTTCAAACTAAAAATAAAATAGGGCTGGGGGTGTGGCTTGGAGGTAGAATACCCCTGGGTTCAATCCACAGTACTGCAAAAAAAAAGAGAAAGAAATCAAACAAGAAATCAATTTGATGTAGTAGTTTTTAGTCACTTGCTAATGTATGTTGCGCGGACTTAGATTCTGTGGCTATCAATAGATTCACCTAAACAACACAACAACAACAACAAAACATATGGCTTCTAAATTGGAGGTCCAATCATCGTTGAGTTTCTCACATGAGGAGCTGTGCACCTGGGGAGACTTCCAACTATTCTCAGGAATGAGGAGCAAAAGGCACACCTAACTGCATGATCCTATTCTTATAAAATCCCTTTTCATCCTGAAGGTGAGTCGGCTTCCTGGAATTTTTGCTCAAATGCAATTTGGAGTTCTTAAACACATAATCTCCTTAACTTAAACATTTCCCATTTGCATGCGGCACCAGGGAATATGAAATGATGCCCTAATTGAAACATGACTTAATAAAGCAGTCCATGAAACCAGAGAGCCCCTGAACTGTAATCCCAGCTCCAATACCACTCGCTGTGTGTCTTCGGTTTAATTGAATAATGCACCAGGATTTGAGTCCCCTCATTTGTTGAAAGAAATAAACAGGGAAGGTAGCAGTCACTGAAGAGTTGAATAAATCAGGGTGGGGCTTTTTGTCAATTTGGTGGGGATGAACTTTCTACGTAGAGTCATGCTTAGTAAAAATGGAGCTTGTGACCTGAAAAAAATCTATTTGATGGTAGAAGCAGCTACCTAAATCTAAGGATTATGTCTTGGTCATTGGTTATTTATTTCCTAATCTATTAGTGTAATTTTTTTGAGTTATATGCTTACTAGTAATCTGACAAGTAAAATATCTCCAAATACATTGTTAAGTGAAAATTTCAAGGTACAGTGCACAGTGTATTCTCTGAGGTGTGCCTAGGAGAGAGCTAGAGCTTCTGACCCCACCACATGGTCTTAAGTTGCTTTAGGTGCCTAAGACCATGTTTATTTCATCCTCGTAAATACAGCACCTCTTCTCAAAGCCTGATTCAAATAAGAGGGTAAATAAATGCATACGTATGCTATGAATGTCTTCTCCAGAATGTCGTTTGACATTGCACAGATAAAATAAAATTGGTTACATCCAAAATTAATAAAGATTTTGTAGATTTTTTTAAGAGGTCCTGAAATTGTAAGCCCCAACACACTGAACCTGTACGAAAAGAATTGAATAAATTGCATTATAACCGCTTGGTGACCTGTGTTTGTCTGTTGGTTTGTGGTACTGGGGATTGAACTCAGGGACATCCTACCTCTGAGCTACATCCCCAGGCTATTTTTTTGTTTGTTTGTTTGGTTTGGTTTTTTTTGGTTTGTTTTTTTTTTTTTTTTTGGCACGGGGATTGAACGCAGGGGCATTCTACCTCCGCGCTACACCCCCGGCCCTATTTTTTTATACTTTATTTTGAAACCGGGGCTCACGAAGTTGCGGAGGGCCTCACTAGGTAGAGAGAGAGAGAGAGACAGAGAGAGAGAGAGCTGAGGCTGGCCGCAAACCCAGATCCTCCGGTCTCCACCTCCCAAAGTACTGGGATTACAAGCGTGCGCCACCACACCCGGCTTATTTTTTTTATTTATTTATTTTTAAACAGGGTCTTGCTAAGTTGCCCTGGTCCTCACTAAGTTGCTGAGGCTCATCCTAAAACTGCGATCCTCCTGTCTCAGCTTCCCAGGTACTGGAAATATAGGCATGTACCACCATACCCAGCTGGTGAAATGTTATGTAATGATTAAAATTTGTTTTAAAGACTAGCAATAAATAAAAAGTTTATAGTAAAAAGTTAAATGAAAAACAAAGCATAGATTGAAACCGAACCTTCACAGATGCTATGACCCAGCAGTTTCACTCTGAGGTATGCAGCCAACAAAAATGAGCTGGGTGCTGTGGCACATGCCTTAGAATTGGGAGGCTGAGACAAGAGGATTGCAGGTTCAAGGCCAGCCTCAGCAACTTAGCGAAACCCTATTTCAAAATTAAAAAAATAAAAAAAGAGCTGGGGGTGCCACTCAGAGGTAGAATGCCCCTGGGTTCAATCCCTAGTACTAAAAAATATTTTGTTAAATGTATACATATGTATTCACCAAAAATGCCTATACATATACATTTACCAAAAGACCGGGACAGGAATTTTCATAGCAACAGGCTCTTCACAGAAACTCTTTATTAATTTGTTCTACTATTGATGAACAAGAAATATCCCTTGGCACCATCATACTTATAATTTTCATAAGAAATAAATTATTGTCAACCTTCTAAGCACAAAATAAGGATTAAATATCAATTAAATTGGGACTCAAATAGAATAATAGTAGATAGCATGTGTGTTTGTGTGTGTGTGTGTGTGTGTGTGTGTGTATTGGGAATGAACCCAGGGACGTTCTACCTCCAAGCTACGCTTCCAAACCTATTTTATTTTACTTATTTTATTTTTTTGTAACACGGTCTAAGTTGCTAAAGGTCTCTCACTAAGCTGCTGAGGCTGGCCTTGAACCTGCAATCCTCCTGTCTCAGCCTCCCGAGTACTGGGATTACAGATGTGTACCACCACACCCAGCATAGATAGCAGTTTTTTTTAAGTCACCCAAAGTATCATGATTCTTTCTAATCTTGGGCAGTCGCTTCAGAATTGGGGCCACATTCTTAAACCCTGTCTCTGAAGATGACTTTCTAGATGGGCACTAGAATGTGACAAGCGTCCATGTGCCCAGCTGTTGTCTTAGGTGGAGGCTAGAACGTGCCCTTACCTAAGGCAGGCTGCGTCTTGCCCCATCCACTTTGTGCACAGCTCTCTGCTGCGCTCTGGGACATGAGGCTTCCATGAGAGTGGAGCTGTTAACTTCCCCTGTGAGGGATCCAGGAACTCTCAGCAGTAGAGGTAGAAAGCCCCGGCTAGAGATGGTATGACTGAAGGAACAGCAGGAATCAGAGATGGCCCTCGGAGCCACAGGAGAGACGCTGTGAGTTGTGTTCCTGGATAATGACTGTCCCAAGGTGAATGCATAAAAGTAACAAATCATGACATCCCATTAGATGCTGGCTTTAGGGTCAGCCCTCAGCCAGCAGGACTAGCTGACACACGCTCAAAATAAAACCAGTAATAAAAATCCCGATTCCCTTGGTCTGTGACACCGCAGAGTAGGGACTGAGTATGGACTGGACGGCGTCAGCCTTTGACGCCTTCAACTACTCCATTGACAAGTGTCACCTAACGGCTGGTTTAAATAGTTGGAAGATTCTGAAGTCACTACTTCAAAACCCAAACTCTGCCTCCCGCGTTTTATCTTATCTGAATTCCACATCTAGTGGAGAGCGGACACCATCAGAGAACTTTGGACGCTCCGAATGTGCAGGCAGATACCAAGCAGCGTTTTCCCTGTCAGAAAGAAAGGACGTGTTTTTGGCTTCTCCCTAGAAGGTGATTTGTGGGGAGCAACAGGACACGCCGGTTGTTTACAAAAACAGCGTCTGTTCTTCCTACCTGAATATTATAGTCCCTCAGCTGTTTCACGGAAAACTCTCTATGACCGCTGGCTACACGAACAGTAAAGCCAGGCTCAGAAGTCCCAGTCAGTCCTGGGAGACAGCTTGCTCTCCTTTGTAGTCAGCGAGTAAAATCAGAGGAAATTGCACCTTTAAATTCTTTTTTCTTTTAATTTTTTTTTTTTTTGTGGTACTGGGGATAGAACCCAGGGGCATTCTACCTCCGGGCTACACCCCCAGCCCTATTTTTTACCAGCTCCTTTAAATTCAACTGATGAGCCAGGTGTAGTGGCACACACTTGTAATCCCAGTAGTTGAGAGGCTGAGACGGGAGGATCACAGGTTCAAAACTAGCCTCAGCAACTTAGTGAGGCTCTCAGAAGTTTAGTGAGGCCCTGTTTCCAAATAAAAAATAAAATAGGTCCGGGGGTATAGGCCAGAAGTAGAAGGCCCCTGGGTTCCATCCCCAGTACCACAAAATTAATAAATAAATAAATTATCTATGTATTTTTAAACACATAATATATTGTAAATTATATATGGGTGTGTATGTGAATACATATATACACGTGTATTTTTATTCAACTGATGAACAGGGCGTTGTGTCCCACACCTGTCATCCCAGTACTTGAGAGGCTGAGACAGGAGAATTGAGGATTCAAGGTCAGCCACAGCAATTTAGCAAGGCCCTCAGCAACTCTGTGAGACCCTGGTTTCAAAATAAAAAAATAAAATAGGAGCGGGGCATGGTGGCACACACTTGTAATCCCATTTCTTCGGAGGCTGAGACAGAAGGATCACAGGTTCGCGGCCAGCATCTGCTACTTAGTGAGGCCCTCTGCAACTTAGTGAGACCCTGTTTCAAAATAAAGAATACAAAATAGGGCTGGGGGTGTAGCTCGGAGGTAAAATGCCCCTGGGTTCAATCCCCAGTACCAGTAATAATAATAATTATAAAAATAAAATAGGGCTGGGAGTGTAGCTCAGAGGCAGAACGCCCCTGGGTTCCATTCCCAGTACAAAAAAAAAAAAGTTCAACTGATGGCAAAAGGATTTGCATAGGCAGGCATGGTGGTGCATACCTGTAATCCCAGCACTTGGGAGACTGAGTCAGGAGGATTTCAGGTTCCAGGCCAGCCTCAGCAGCTCAGCAAGACCCTCAGCAACTGTTTCAGAATAAAATATAAAAAGGGCTAGGGGTTTAGCTTGGAGGTAGAATGCCCCTGGGTTCAATCCCTAGTGCTCCCTCAAAAAGGATTTGCTTGTCTAAATTTTAAAAATATTATTAGAGTTAAATCACCATTACCCTCCCCCCAAAAAAAATCTTTTGGGAAAATTTAATCCAAGGCTGAAAATTTAGGTTGGAAATCATATAATATGGGAGAACTCAATAAAATACTAAATATATATTTCTTCCAGGACTGGGTTTCAGAATTATATACTTAGAGCCTGAAGCAACTTTCTTTTGCAGTATATTTTTAGTCTTCCTTTCAACAAGTTATGCTGAGGACCTACTTCCTGTCAGACAATGGGCTAGTACTAAAGATGACAAAAAGATGGACTGGAAGCAAAGTCTTCCTGAGTTTTCTTATCGGAAAATTGAGGCAGATAGTAACAATTCAAGGGAATGTGTGATTATATTTTGAATAACTTCGATGGGTTTAGCACTATATCAGAGGCCTGAGATTCACCAACATTCTAGATTCTAGGAGCTGGTGGTAGACTGGGAAGGGCAGGCATACAAGCAAACAAACTACAAAACAATATAATGGCTAAAACAGAGGTCTATAAAAGTGTGAGCTATAAAAATAACAGGAGATAGCTAGATGAGCCTCCCAGGGAAATCAGAGGAAATAGATGACCTCTGGCTCTTGGCGGTTGAATTAGGGTTGGAGGGGTTGTTTTTTGTTTTGTTTTGTTTTGTTGTTGGCTGGTTAATAGTGGGGATTGAACCCAGGGGCATTCTACCTCCTAGCTGCATCCTCAACCCTTTTTATTTTGAAACAGGATCTTGCTAAGTTGCTGAGGCTGTCCTCAAACCTGAGATCCTCCTGTCTCAGTCTCCCAAGTACTAGGATTACTAGTATGCACCCCCATTCCCAGCTGATTTGAGTTTTAAAGGAAGGGTAGAAGCCTGGTGTGGTGGCACACTCTTGTAATCCCAGTACTTGGGAGGCTGAGATAGGAGGATCGCAGGTTCGAGGACAGTCTCAGCAAGTAGTGAGACTCTCATCAACCTAGCAAGACCCTGTTTCAAATTAAAAATAAAATAGGGCTAGGGGTTAGCATGGAGGTAGAATGCCCCTAGGTTCAATCCCCAGTACCACAAAAAAATTTTTAAATAATAATCAATAAGCCAGGCGTGGTGGCGCACACTTGTAATCCCAGTACTTGGGAGGCGGAGACTGGAGGATCTGGGTTCGCGGCCAGCCTCAGCTACTTAGTGAGGTCCTCCGCAACTTCGTGAGACACGGTTTCAAAATAAAGGATAAAAATAGGGCCGGGGGTGTAGCTCCAAGGTAGAATGCCCCTGGGTTCAATCCCCGGTACTGCAAAAAAAATAATAATAATAGTAAATAAATAAATGGTAGGATTTTTTTCCAGGAAGAGAGTAAGGTTGATGACAGAGGATCTTCAACACAAAATGAACAGATTATATGACTTGAATGTGAGAGATAGGGGGATTCATCCAGTTTTACCTGTTATCCTGATGTAATTATTTAAGAGCACTCCATTCACTCTCAAAGTTGCTCTTTTGGACAAGCCGGTCTATGATCAACCTAATGATAGTTCAGAGTTCCTGGAACTTTGGACATATTAGAGAACACGAATGAGAATAAAGAAGCATGCTAAAAGAATACATTTTTTTTCTTGCTGGGGACAATGGGGAGAAATCAGGAATGTTCATTAGGGATGTGTCAGAATATGTTCATTTAGGGATAAAACTGGTGGGCTACTTAGAGACAGGCCTACGGGTTAGGGCATGAATGAAGAGTCTCATATCATAGGACTGATCTAAGGTTAATGGAGAAAAAAAATCTCATTTCTGGTAAAATCAATAGCACCTTAAAGACTGACAACAAAGGAAAACAGGGCATTCTCTCTTCTCATTCCCCACTAAAGTTGTTTCTAAGCCTTTGCCATGTCCTGCAAGTCCCCAACCACGCAGGCCAGACCCCAGGTGAGGGACTTAAGACCATCCCCTCTAAGCCCTAACTTCAAAATTTCCCCATCTCTCTCTTGTATCCTCAATATTCTCATTTCTTCATCTTTAAACAAGACTTTCCCTTATGGTTTTGTCCATTTCTCTCATGCTTTACATCTCTATATGTCTTGGAGGAAGGTTTGCGTTCACCATCCCCAACCCTCTACTATCTCTGCTATTAAGTAAGGACAACAACAATAACACCAACCACAGTAATAATAACTAACACTTACTGAGTGCTTACCAAGTGCTGAACACAATGCGTTGCATGCTCTGGGTTATCAACGTTCTCATCAACAACCCAGAGCATGGACTACGTGCTATTACTTTTTTACTGCTGAGGAACAGATGTAATGAACTTGAGTAACTGAACCTCAAAAAAATGAAGTTTAGACAGGTAATCAGAAAAAGCCACTCTCCAGGGAATGTCAGTCAAAGAGACCACAGCCATCAGATAGATGGCTCTATGCTGATGATTCCTGATAAGGGAACTCCACAATCAACTCTTTTAAGCTCCAGGCCCATCTTCAAATTTCCTACTGGGCATTTCCACTTGAATAAACTGCTAGAAACCCAAACTCTACACGCACAGAACTGAACCTGTAATTACTCCTTCCAATAGTCCCCAAAAGACCCCTCTGTTAATCTGCACTAGGTACTTGAGAGTAAACCATAATTCTTCCTTCTAACCTACCTTCCTTCCCTCCCTCCCTCCCTTCCTTCCTTCCTTCCTTCCTTCCTCCCTTCCTTCCTTCCTTTCTTCCTTCCTTCCTTCCTTCCTTCCTTCCTTCCTTCCCTCAGTCACCATGACCAGCTGGTCTCCATGGCCCGAAGATACACCTCCCACATAACAACAGCCACACACTGTAATCGCACAACCTCTCCAGTTCCTGCCCCCCACACCAATCACAGACATCTTCCCTACACAGCTCCAATCTTGCCATCCCCCATGCTTAAAATCTTTAAAGTCGCAAATGTAAGCTCCTTTTTAAATTTTTCTAACGGTTCTCCCTGCCCAAAGAATGAGTTAACACTACCTTCAGAGGCTTCCTATCTTCATGCGTATGTCAGGACAGAATTACTACATTTATGATGTACAAGCGTGGGTAATGTGCTTCTCCTCTCCTTGCCCAGACTGTGCCTGCCTTGATGGTAAAGATCTGACCTTAAGCCAGGAGTGGCAGCCCATGCCTGTAATCCCGGTACTTGGGAGGCTGAGACAGGAGGATTACAGATTCTAAACCAGTCGCAGCAATACAGCAAGACTCCATTTCCAAATAAAAAAAAATAAAATAGGGCTGGGTGTGTAGCTCAGAGGTAGAATGCCTTTGGGTTCAATCCCCAGTACCACACACACACACACACACACACACACACACACACACACAATCTTGTCTTATTTGCCCTTGGTTACCCAGCATAGTACATTCATGTCAAATAAATATTTAATTCATTGATTTTGAAATGTCTGGATAATAATCATACAGTGTCAGGTTTGTGTGCCAAAACAAGCTGTAAGCACACTTTAGTTTTCAAATATAAGGACTTTTTGCTACAAATATCCCACTAGAATGAAAAATGTAGTGAGATACAATGGCCAGTATTTCTATCTTGAGCAGAAAATGCCAAATCTCCTGGAAAATTTGCTATGAAGATTTTTTTCTTTCTTTTGGTACTGGAGATTGAAGCCAGGGGCATTCTACCTCTGAGCTACATGACCAGCCCTTTTTATTTTTTGTTTTGAAACAGGGTCTCACCAGATTGCTGAGAGTCTCCCTACATTGCTGAGGCTGTCCTCTCCTCCTGTCTCAGCCTCCCAAGTACTGGGACTAAAGGCATGCCCCACCACGCCCGGCTATGAAGAGATTTTTCTACGAAGCTATTCTGACAAGGTGCAGTGGTCAGATGGATAGCAGGTTAATGTCTCCACACATCCCCATTTTGAAGCCTTCTCCGAACGCTTCTAAGGCTCCTTTGTCCCATCTCTCTGTGCTTTATCCATCACACCCTCATCACTGAGGATGTTAATAGCCTTTTAAAAAATCAATATCCTGTCATTAGGCTCTCCTGAAGGGTGCAGCACAGGTCTGCAGGTGAATCATTATAGAGCTGGCTTCAGAAACAGCTGCAAACCTTTCCCGGGTACATCAGCTGGTACGCGAAAGGGCAGGATGTGGCCTTAAGATGAAACCGAATGCCAAGTCAAAATTCATTTAACTTATATTTTATTTATGATGCAATGAATAAATAATCAAGGCTATTTGCATGGGTGAGTTTTTTAAGCAGTAGAGTATCCTTTGATTGAATTAGTATTTCCCTTCAAAATGCATTTAAAATATTAGCATAATAGAGCACATTGAAGTGAAATCCAAGAATCCATTGGTGAAAATTCTTTAGAGCTTAGGCAGATATTACCAATCCAAATTAGTTAGTAGGTAGCAAGGGACAGCTCAATGCTTTACACAAGCTAAAGTCCATGTGTGACAATTTTTGTTTTGATAGAATTTTCTTGAAGTAAAATTAAATAAAAATATGGTATTTGTACTGGGCATGGTGGTGCATGCCTGTAATCCCAGTACTTGGGAGGCGGAGACAGGAGGATCGCAGGTTCAAGGCTAGCCTCACCAGTTTAGCAAGACCCTCAGCAATTTAGCAAGACCCTGTCTTAAAACATAAAGAGGGCTGGAGGTGTAGCTTGGAGGTAGAATATGCCTGGGTTCAATCCCCAGTACCAAACATATATATGAATGACTTGATTGATCTATTAATTTCTGGCCTAAATATCCTTGAGCATTATTTTTCTAATTCATTTCCAAGGAAACTTCTCAAGTCTACCTTGGTCCAAGAGTGAGGAAGTAATTGGGAATGAACACCATCTATGTATCAAGAAACTGAGTCATACCAAGTGATTCTTGATTTCCAAAAACTTGTAACTAATACTAGAATGAATTCGAAGCCTCTTTGAGCCCTTCAGTCCTGTTTGATATGGATACATCCAGATCTTTCCTCTGCAATTATTTTCATATGCATTCTTAAACACAGATATAATGATAGTTTTTGAGGTCTTTATATCATGCTTAAAACATTATTCTGGAACTTATTTTCACTTAACCTTGTCTGTGGTTAAGAGCAGATGACCAAGCCAGGTTCTGTGTCCCATGCCTGTAATCCCCTATTTCAAAATGAAATTTTTAAAAAGGGCAGAGGAGATGGCTCAGTGGTAGAGCCATTACCTACCATGCATGAGGCCCTGGGTTCAATCCCCAGTACCACCAAAAAATAAGATAAAATCAGATGACAAGAAATGAAACCTCAGCTCTGCCTCTTTATTACCTTGTGGCCCCAGGTAAGTTACTTAACCTTCTCCCTACCACAGTTTTCTCAACTGGAAGGTGAAAAAGCATAGTATTACCTCCCCCATAGGCTTGGGGTTTTTTTTTAAGTTCAAATGAAGATCTTTTAGAACAGTGTGTGATGCATGGCATAAAGTCCGTATGCTTTGGCTTATTATTAGACATTGTCATTTCCTCAATCCTTAATTATAGCATATTTTTCTTAATTCTGGAATCTGTAGGAACTGCCTTCATCTGAAATGCCTGGGGATCTCCTCTGTCTCATGATTTTAAATGCCATACACTCCCTGGTAACCCTCAAGTTTCTATCTCTGGGTTGGACCTTCCCCTGAACTCCAGCTTCACATATAAAACCACCCACTCTGCATCCCTCCCCCGGTGTCTAACAGGCATCTCAGACCCATCTGTCCACACCCTGATCCTGTCCTTCCCCCACTCCGCCTCTCCTCCCATTCTTCTTGCTGAGTTGCACAAAGCCTGGGCACCCTCCCTGTTCCTCCTCATCTCTCACACCCCACGTCCTATGAGCAGGGACTGCTGGTGGCCCTGTCTTCCAAGCACCAACCTCTTCTCACCACATTGACTACCACGACTCTGGTGGCAGCTACAGTCATTCCCACCTGGTGCATTACAATAGCCTCCAATAAACTGCTTCTCTGCTGCCACCCAGACCCCTTCTGTTCTCCACACAGTGTCAGTATGAGTCTATTAAAACATAAAGTAGACCATGTCCCTCCTCTGATCAAAATCCCACAATGGCTCCTACTTAGAGCGAAAGACAACGTCCTCCACAGCTACAAGCCTTACTTACAAAATCAGACCCCCTCTACCCTCATCTCTGAGTAATCTGTCTTGCTCATTCTGCTCGAACCGTATGGCCTCCTTGCTCTTCTACAAACCTGCAAGCATGCTCTCATCAAAGTCTGGAAGCGTACCCCATGTTCTATCTACTCTGAGTAACAGTGTGAATAATATTCCATTTATCACTGGGTTCAATGGTGCACACCTGTAATCCCAGCCACTTGGGAGGCTGAGGCAGGAGGATTACAAATTCAAGGCCAGTCTGGGCAACTTAGCAAAACCTTATCACAAAACAAAAAATAAAAAGGAGTGGGGGTAGAGTTCAAGGGTATAGCACCTCTGGGTTCCATCCCCAGTATATTACACACA